>PVJO010006001.1:0-93105 GCA_004026905.1 Hystrix cristata | reverse complement strand
ATGGAAGAAAATAAAGGTGGTCATTTAGGTGATCTCTGGATGAAGAAATGAATTCTAGCTATAAAGTAGCAGGAGACTATAATACGGCATAAGGGGCATATATGCACATACATTAGACTGGATTAAAAATTTAAAAGGAAATTAAGCTGGGGATATAGCTTATTTTAAAGCATTTGCCTAGCCTGCATGAGGCCTTGGGGTCTGTCTCTCTCTCCCTCTCTATATGTGTGAGTGTGTGTATAAAACTTACATTTAAATACTTTGATGACATTAACCACTTGTTATATTTGTTGCAAATAGACAATAAATATGGCAAAAAGCTATTATGTAAAGCGATTACACAAATCAAGAAAATATTAAAATTGAATTTAAAGTATACAAAACACATGAAAGTGTCCATGGTGTATTTTCAGCAACCATGAATTTCATTATAGTGTTTATGAAGTACTGCGAGGCCCCCATTTACAATAACACAGCAACCCAGTCATAAGGATCTTCTCCCTGTCTAGGCTTTTCCTGGACATCTTCACTGGCAGCTTCTTTTCTCTTCTCTGGTTTCCTCACTTATTTTTAGCCTGCATGACTTGATTTTGTAAAACACCTCCAATACTTTCTGGAATGGCACAGGTTTTAAGCAGATCATGGTATAAGAGGCGCAACTGTGCTTTGACTTGCTGTGGAATTATGTCCCACTAAGCCCATCGTGTGTCGAAAGTTCCACGAGTCACAGTTGCTCGGGAGACACCTCACCTAGCGACCCTCACAGCTTGGCAGCACAGCACCTTGTGGCACATCAGTGGTTCCCTTCGTGACTGCGTGGCTGACCGCGAGCTTCGGCAGCACCGAGAGGGAGGATCAGAGGGAGTAGTTCAGGCCCAGGGAAAGGCTGAGATTCAGAATTCAAAGTATGGTTGCTCCTGACTCATAGCAGTTTTGCTCCATCGTAAGGTCAAAAAATTACAAGTCAGAATGTCTGTTTTAGAACATCTGCCTGTGTCCCTAGAATTCTTGTCAGGGTATTTTGGGAATTCCCCGAATTCTGAGCCCCTGGATGGAAAGTAGTCCCCTCTACAAATAGCTAGCTACAAGGACCCTCAGTCCTCCTGCCCCTCCTCGACTTCTTTTCTCCAACCTGAGATTCAGGATGAAGCGCAGCTGTTCTTGGTTGTGCCACCCGGTGGCTGGCTGGGAGGAAGCAGCTAGCCCAGTTCTTCCTTCCAGGTTGTCAGGATGACTCGAGTTCCCTGTGGTTGTCCGACTGAGGCCTGCATTTTCTTGTTGGCTGTCAGCCAGGCTGCTCACACATTCTAGAAGGTCCCATATTTCTCACCCAGTGGCCTCTCCTCCCGGAATCTTCCTGCTCTTTTCTTTTGTTCACCAGTCACTGTAACAAAATACCTGAGATAAACAACTTATTAAGAGGAAAAGTTTATTTTGGCTCAGAGTTTTGGAGTTTTAGGCCACGGCTTGTGGGTTCTGTTGCTTTGGGGCCTGTGGTGAGGTGGTGTGTCATGGTGGGAACACATGCCAGAGGAAACTGCTCACTTCTGGCAGTCAGGAGGCAAAGAGGGGAAGAGAAGGGGCAGGGTACCAATATCCCCCATAGGGACACACCCCTAGTGACTTGGCTCCCTCCTTCTAGGACCCACCTCACAATAGTGCCACAGACAGGAGACCCAGCCTTCCACATAGGGCCTTTGGGGTACACTCAAGGTCCAGACTAGAGTGCAGCCGGAGATAGCTCTGGGCTTTCAAAGGGCTTTTGGGATTGTGCCAGGCCCCCATGGATAATTCTCCTTTGATTAACTCAAAATCAACTGATTAGTGATCTTAATTACACGCAGAGAATTGCCTTGGCCATGTACTCTAGCAAATCAGAACATGATACCAATGATTAGTCCAAAATGTCTCAGGGTTCCGGTTTTGGAACTTGTCGTCCACAGCCAGAGGCCAAAGTCTCTTAGGTTTTCTTGATCCTTAAGATTATTTCCATGGCATCCCCCATTTCTGTATATTACTCAATAGTTCAATAGCTTCTGTTGTTTAGTTTCATTTTAGAATTGTTTTTCTTCTTCCACATAAAGCACTTGTAACCACTTTAACCTCATTCTTCATCAGCATCTCTTAATTCTTTACTCTTAAGCACAGGAAGTGTCTCTGTCCACCTTCTCCTTTCCCTCCCTGTGCCTCACTTCATTCGGGCCACTGGGAGGAGACTGTGGTGGTCAGAGAGGCAGGAGTCCCCTGTGCCAGCTTTGGTTCTATGCCCAGAATGAGTATGAAGCTTGATCTCCGTGTCTTGGTTTCCTTAACTGTTAGTAACTAGTATGTCCCCTTGTTAATCTGAAGTATAAAGTGAGCTATTTACATTATTTGACATTTTACATAGTCAAATTATGTGATGCTAAGCTCCTAATAAGTCACCTATTGCAAGCTTATTCTTCACTTTCCAGGGACCCTTCTCTTGATAAGTCCAGAAACTCTTAAACTTAGTTAAGGGGTCAGTCTTTGTTTCTCTCCCCACACTGTAATAACCTTCATTCAGAATGCCTCCTGGAAGCTATGGACGCTAGACATCCATGAAGTGTTGAGGGAGTTTTGAATATGGATGAACTTGGGAAATATTTTTTAATGTGTGGCAACTACCTCTCTGTCTGTAGAATGCATATCAGGGTGGTTGTGAGCATGAGCTCTAGAATAAAAAACATCCTGGCCCTGCCGCTGATCTCTTTTAGGAAGGGGGACAAATTTCTCATCAGTTAGTTAATAATGACAGTTGTAAGGAAGGAATCATATTTGTACAGAGCTTATCATTCTGTATGGTGTTCAATTAATAGTGTTCAGTTAATAGTAGCTGCTGTTACTTTGCTGCTAAGAATTAATGGCAGTCACGGCAAAGTCTTGTTTGAAATTATAATGAAAACATTGTGAAGGTTAAAATGGTCACAAGAGGATCACACAGTTAAATCATAATACAGTACTAGATTTTTCAAAGTAGAGAACATATACTGTAAGACCACTATAGGAGAAAATGGTGTAATTTTTTCCTATTATAATAATGAACATTGAACAGTAAAGATGTGCTTAGTGCTAGCATTTTCCTTTGTTTCCAGTGCTGGACCTCCTAACAACCCATTTATCCAAAAATAGAACAAGAGGAAATAGAACAAAGTAGCATTGTAGAAATAGTAGTACTGGCCAGAAACCAAATGGTTGGCAGGGGCGTTTTTACTAATCACTTATGTGTTGATATGGCTTAAGAAGTGCTTGCTGATAGAATTGTTAGGGCTTGACTCTGTGGTATCTTGGGAGGGGTTGTGCTTATGTGTTAGAATATTTCACACAAAGACCCAAGAAAGTCCTTTTTTTAAAGTTGCAAAGCCATCTCTTAATAGGATAAAAATTGCTAGACAGACCTGTGTGCATATTCACACCATCTGTATTAGTCACCCGTCCACTGCTGGGACAAAATACCTGACATATACAACTTAGTGGAGAAAAAAAAAAAATTATTTTGGCTCATGGTTTCGGAGGTCTCAGTCCATGGTTGACTGGTCCAAAGCAGAAATATCATGGTAGAAGGGCCTGGTGGAGGAAAACTGCTCAAGTCATGGCAGCCAGAGGGAAAGGGAGAGGGAAAGAAGACCCTTCAGAGGCATCCACCTAGGGACTTATTTCCTCCACCTGGGCCCTACCTCCTAATGGCCCTTTCAGTATGAGCTCATCAATGATGCCCTCATGATCCAGTCACCTTGCTAAACTCCACCGCTGAACATTACTTCATTGGGGATCAAGCCCTTGATACATGGATCTTAGGGGATCACTTCCTCTGTAGAACACCATCATTCAGAATTGGTAACATAGTTCTTGGTGGGTATACAAGAAGGGGAGAGGAAATAATGGGGAAAGGAGAGAAATAAGTAGAAATGAGTGAAGGGAATGGTGTTTCCTTTATGTAACATGTAGGTGCTTTTACGTACCTCCCTCCCTGCAATAATTCATGGAACAAATGTTCTCCCCCATTTTACAGATAAGCAAGCTGCTCAGAGGTCAAATAGCTCTGAAAGATGACACTCACTGATAGGTGGTAGAGTTGGAATCTACACTTAGGTCTGTATGATCTCGAAACTCACGCATTTTCCACTGGTGACTTTGGATTCCGACCTAAAGTAGAATCGTGGTATGGAAAGATTTAGTGCATTCAGCCAGGGTGTGTCCAGTGGGGTAGATGAGGTTAAGCAGAATTTCAGAGAATACCTCCAGTGGAAAGCCTCTCAGTTAAATACCCATCAATAATTGTTTTCTGCCTATGCTAACCTTTATTTCAGACCAGCGGTTTTTTTTATTCACTAATTAAACTATGAGAACTAGTTCAATTTGGCTAAGTATACTTGTGTATCAGAAAATAGTTTGTTTTGGTTATTGTTTTGTTTTACTTTTTTCTCTTAATGTCAAGCTTCCCTGGAAGGGTTCTATAATAGATTATCCGATGATGGCAAATCTTTGAGAGCTTTCAGGGCTAACAAACAGCCCCCTGTGGCACACATGCCATAGGTTCACCATCACTGGATTATGCTATAGTTCAGATCTTGAATGCCCTTCAAAGCCCCAGGGTGGCACTGTTGGGAGGTGGTAGAACCTTTGGGGTGTGGCCTAGTGGGAGGAAGTGAGGGCATTGGGGGTGTGGCCTTGAAGAGGAGATTAAGACTCTAATCTCTTCTTTTCCCTTTTGCTCCTGGCCACAAAATGAGCATTTTTGCTCTACTGCCTACTCCTACCAAGATCTGCTGCCTTGCCATAGACCCAAAAAATCAGGGTCAGTTGATTATGGACTAGAACCTCCAGAACTATATACCAAAATAAGCTTTTTCTTTTTACAAGTTGGGTATCTCAGGTATTTTGTTATAGGGATGGAAAGCTAACAAACACAGATTAAAAACCACTATGACATCAGAGGAAAATATCAAAGTACTATAGAAGCAAAAATTATTTCCCTTCTATTTATAAGATAGTAACTGATTGATCTTTTTATTGGGATGATACTTCAATGACTAAGATCCAGTCCTTCAGTTAACCAGGATTATCTATTATTCTGAACTCTGAGGAGGAGGAGATAAACTCGGACATAAAGGCAGACAACGATTCAGGTCCTACTGCCTTTCAGCAGCATTTTCAGCAGCTAACGCATCAACATTTTCACTCTGGAGAAACCAACTTTAAGTAGATCCTTGACCAAGGAAGTATTTAGTCTAGTTCAATGCTTTGCCTTTGAACTTTACAATTTGCAAAATGCTCTTACACACGCTAATGATCTTATTTGGTTCTGACATTTTTTGGTGAGGGAAATTGGCATACACCATCATCCTGGGTCTTCTCGTGTTCAACATTGTTTAATTTTAGCCTCCTTTTTTGGTGGATGCTAATGTTGAGTGTCTTTAAAATGTCAATTATCAAAGAATGATGTGAGTATATTCTTTTTAAAAGGAAACTTCATTATATTTTAAAGCTGAATTAGAAGTGTATTGTGTAATTTAACCTTCAGCTAACCAGAACACAAGATTATCCAGAACTTTTCCTGGAATTATAGAGATGCAGTGTTGGAATAGGCTTTGGGAATCATCTTGTACAAGCACCTTGCATTGCCAAGTGAGGAAACAGAAGTCTGGAAATGAATGGAAAGCTAGTCTCCCAACATTACCCAAGCAGCCAGTTCCATCTGTTCTGGGTAGTTAGTTCTGTTGTGGGTTCAACAGGTGAATAAATTTAGCCATGTCTCCATGCCCACACATCGTTGTTGTTGTTTTTAACACATTTATAATTGGACTGTTTCCTTGAAAATACTTAAAAAGCATAAAATAGGCCAAATCCATGGCTTAGACTGTTTTGTTCTGGTGATTTTTCTCAGAATTTATAAAATAAAAAGAATTGCAGTAGATCAAAAACAAGCAAATATATACTGATTAGAGCCAGGGAAGCTTTCCAGATTTCCTAGTCTCACTGCATTGGAAGTTGAAAAAAGTGTTCCTGAACATTTCTTTTTTTTTTTTTTTTAATGTAAGATAATAGCAGTGGTAACGTGTTTGTTTTATACTCGTGGGACCTTTTGTATCTCACTCTGCTAAAGTGGACTTGGGGAAAAAAACTGAAAAGATTTTTGGCCTCTTTCATTCTCCCTGTAGAATCATGTTATTTAACTCACTACCACAACTTGTGGGATATTTCAGCACTTCTAATTCTGATTTGAAAAGTCACTCCCCCCAACTTCCTTGCAGCTGTAGGCAATGACTGGCATCTTTATGTGGATCCCACATTGTCAACACACACAACTGGAGAATGTTCTTTATTGTGGTCTTGTGCTTTTAGAGGTTTCCTTTCTAGTAGACAGTGTTTAGTCGTGAACCAGCCCCTAAGGGGAAGTACTTCTAGTCGTCTTGGTCACAATCAGAGCCAGAACATTGGCTTAAATCAAGGGGCCTCATGCAGGGCTCAGGGACCCTGAGCCTCTCTCTGTGACCCTTTTTTCAAAACAAATGGAGAATGCAGCTGCTCATGATCATCAGGGCCATATCCCATACAACTGTCAGGGTCCCCCGGGTCAAGGCTCGGATTTTAAATACGTTGATAATCTGTGCTAGTCAGCTTTCTGTCACTGTGAGAAAGTACCCAAGAAAACAAACTTGAAAAGAAGAAAGAGTTATTTTGGCTCACAGTTTCAGAGGTTCTAGTCATGGTCTCTTGGCCCAATTTTGGACCTGTGGCCATAAGAACATCATGATGGGAACATGGAGATGACAAAGGCTGCTGATCTCTTGGAGGCTGGGAAGCAAAGACAGACAAGGGGTCAGGGTCCTCATATCCCTTCAACATCTCGCCCCCCAGTGACCTCATTTCCTCCCACCAGGCCCCACTTCCCATAGATTCTACCACCTCCCACAGCATCATAGACCAGGGCCTGGGGCCCAAACCTTTTAACACATGGACCTCTGGAGGCTATTTATCCAAACCATAGTGATATCAAAGTAAGGAAAAGATCATCAGGATCTGGGGAAAGGAAACCTTTTATATGATTTGATGATTGTATTTTATGAACACAAGAAAATGACAAGATGATCGTTCCAGATTTCAGAGAGGGGTGTTGCATGTCCAAACAGGGCAAGACACAAAATTGAGTAATCAGAAGTGTAGATATCACTCATAATGACAAGGTGGATTATGAGAATAGGCCAGAGAAGGTAAGGGGAAAAGAGCAGCTGTGATGTGAGACAGGCATGTAAGCGTGTGCATGCATGTCTGTATGTAAGTACGTATGTGAGTCCGTGACTGTATGCATGCGCACATGTGTAATTTAATCCTGAGTCTCTTCCAAGGTCTGAGGTTTTATTGACCTAGATGTTCTATGGCTGTAGGCTTGCCCCAGGACTAGTTTATTTGGAGCCTGAGAAGTACGTGTCCTGGAAAATCCCTCAGTCCTGGGCAAATCAGGGTGCCTGGTCACCTTGCATCTTAGAATCATCCTCAAGGTGTGGCGGAGAACAGCATCCAGATGAAATTCAGACCTGAGTGTCCAGGGTCTAATCGCATATGTAGTCGTTGTCTCCTGCCTCACAGTGAGCCAGCGGGAGTTCATCCAGGTCAATTTATGTGCTAATCTTGGAGAGACTGTGTGCCTGGCCACAGTGCTTTTGACTATCAGATCCAAAAAACAGTTGTTCAAATTTGAATTTGGCAAACTGAAGTAAATAAAGAGATAGAAAGGAGTGAGAAAGAGCAGGGAGGGAGGGGAGCGAAAGGGAGAGAGGGCAGGCTGTATGGAGAAGGTCCTAGCCCAGGGGACCAGGAATCTGGAAATCTGTAACAATTGTGCTTAATTATTCTTTCTCCACTTACACCGTTCTTCCAGAACTCTGCAGTAAAGGAAGATGATCTTTCAGTTCCAAATGTTGTTTTTCCATCTCCCAGCTGGAGTTGAGGTAATACTGTGATTTTCGACCAGAAACAGAAGCCTGGTTTTTGTTTTTTGTAACAGAGTTACCATAAATTGGACTACAGTGAGTAATCTTTTAATCAGACAGAAAGAGGCATTTCAGCTATGCGCCGAGTCATCTGAGGATGCTTCACAACTTGTTTGAGAAAGGAAGCTGATGAATTTGTGGCCATCAGTAGTCCATTTAAGTGATATATTTTACGTTTTTATTTTAAATAATATAAATATTTTATTGTAAACAGAATGTATTTGTTGTAGTTTATGAAATAGGGATGGCCAAACATGAGGCAATAGACGTTATCCATAATCCTCTCAGCCCAGCTTACTAAACTATCCTTTCTGGTTTGAAAAAAGCTTATGTGTAGATATCTACATTTTAATTTTAATTGTGTGTATGTGCGCAGATAGTATTATCCCATATGTAGTTTTTTAAAGCCAGTCAGTCCCCTGAATCTTTTGGTTCTGCACCCAAGGTTGCAACCTGCTGTGAACCAAAAATATCAGAGATGCAAACGGGGTCTGTACTGTCCCTGTGGGCACACAGTGTGACAATGACTGCACAGGTTTGGGGTCGGGTCCCAGTTCTGCTATCATCAGTCACGTGGCCTTGAATGAGTCATCTCCCTTTTCGACAGTTTCCTCAGCTGAGAAACCAGCCTGATAATAGTGACCATCGCATACGAGTGGTTATTTTGAAGATTAAGTAAGATGATCCCTGCAGGTTGCTTTGCAAACTCTGGCAACCCTGTTCAGTGTGTTCTCATTGGTGCAAGCCACCCCTCTCTCAGAATATTCCACATGAGGTACAGTAGAAAAGTGTGTGTGGAGGGGCTTTGGCTGTCTGGAATTGGAAGAGGAAAGGTGCTGGGAGTAAGAGTTCACTTAAACTAAGGCCCAAGGTTGTGACTTTCCATTTTCCATGCTACTTCCACCCAGGAAACCAACAACACACTGCACATGGCCCCAGATTGGGAAGGTGGTACTTTCTTTGCTCTCTTGTCTCTCTGCAGTGTGCTGTGAGTGCTGGGGCAGGTCCCTAAAACTTTCCTCCTTGTCTCTGTCCCCCGCTAACATTGAGGGCCTGGTTCCTGCCCCCTCATCTCACATCAATTCACAGCCTGCAGTACCGTGGATTTTCTTTCACCCTGGAGCTGCCGTGGAAAACCCTCCTCCCCTCCTGCTGCCCACCCTGCTGCTGAGGTTCCCTCCATCTCCTTTGTGTGCTCTCCAGTTCCCTCGGCCCCCACAGACTGTTCTTCCCCACCTCTCTTAAGTCCCCCTCTTAATTGTTCCCATTCACTGCAGCAGTGGTACAAAGCAAAGCAAAATGGTGCAAATTACCCAGAGGCTGGTGTGACTTTCAGAAGCCCAAGTTACAGAAGTCACTTGTGCCAGCCTTCAGGATGCTGTTGATTGAGTGGGATCTCAAGCCATGCCAGGCAGTTCCTGCGGGCCGCATCATTCTGGAAACCATGGGGCACCTCCATGTCGCAGTAGCAATGGCACCCTGTGTGTGTGTTCCAGCGAACATACTGTACATTTCAGTCCATTCAAAAGTTCTGGAATATGGAATTACACATTGTGCTGCATAGCATTCTCTACGACACTCTGTACCTGGAGCATTTCATCTTATATTCTCCCAGATCCTTGGTTTTCTTTTTTTTTTTTTTCCAGAAAATATCCTAAATTCAGGGGTTGCAGTTGCTACCGTGACCTGTTTCAAACTACGTTTTCCTAAATATCCGTACAGTGCACCTGGACAAGGTGATGCTGATCTAATTGCTGACAATGCTCTGTTCCAAGGCAGGTGGGAGAAAAGAGATGAATCCTGCCTTTCACTTTGACAGCATGGCACTGTGTGCTTTCTGGAATGTGTCCTCATATAGCATCTCATTTAATTAAGCATTGACCAGCAGACCAGTGTTATTGCCACCCTTTTGCCAATGTGAAAAATAGACCTGAGGTGATTTCTCATTCTTTCAAAGAATTATTGTCCTCACCCATGTGCCATGTACAATTCGAGGTACACGGAGTAAAAAACATACTTCTGGTTCTTGTGAAGATTGCGCTCTAGTGGAGGAGGCAGAAAATGCTTTAATAAGCTCAATGCGATGCCAGATAGTGGCACAGGCTGTGAAGATTAACAAAGCAGGCATTTAAGGCAACAGAGTGCGACCGGGTCACACTGATCAGGGACGGTCTGTCCAAGAAATAAGAATCAAGCAGGGAGTTGTGAGACGTAATAGAGTGAGCTGTGTGGCTACCTGGGATTAGAAGTCTCTGCTGAGAAACTAGCACAGGCAGAGGTCCTGACAGGAGCGGCCCTACGGAGCAGCTGTTTTAGTTGGAAGTGAGGTCAGAGAGCAAGCCAGGGCCTAAATCCCCACGAGTCTTTGTGTGTCATCCTAAGGAGGCTGAATTAGGAAAGATGTTTTTGCTCTGCGAGAGGAGGGCATTTGAAGGTTTTACACTTACTAGGGATGATATCATTTGATCTATATTTTGAAAGACTCCCCCTGGCTGCTGTACACAGACAGTAGACTGTAGGAGTGAAGTCAAATCGGAAGGACACATTAGGCGGCTCTTGTGGCCCTTCAGATCATGGATGGAGATGGAGGTGGTGAGCAGATCGGGTTCTGTAGACTTTGATAACAGCAGCCAGGATTTGCTGATGTCACGAAGGTACATGTGCGGAGAGTCAAGGAGGGCGCTGAGCTCAGAAGAATTCAAGAGGTGACAGAATTACGATGTGACTGTGGTTGGTCAAAGGCAGGTCTAGACCTCCTGATGGACCTAGATCGCCTCGAGGTCTTTCTGGAACAATGTGCAAGAGTCAGTGAATAGTGGGTGTCTCGTCTTCATGTGACTTCACACCTCTGCCCTGTGCTGTTGTGAATCTTCTGTCAAGTGTCTCCCTCTCCCTCCTGTCAAACCTGCTTTTGACCACAAGCATTGACTGGTCCTTTCTGACTAGTAGACAATACCAGACGGAAGCTGGTGAGTTACTTTTAGTCTTTATTCCAAGGACATTCGGAGAGAAGCTGTAAGAAGCCGTGACTGACCATCCAGTTAGTAGCCAGACCCCATTCTGTCTCTTCATGATGTCTCTAAAAGCCTGTGGATGGCCTTTAAAATTACTCCCTGTTCCAGTGTGCACTCCAGGGTGGATGACCTGGCTATTCTGGAAGCTTTGGAGCATGCCTTTCCATGATAGATGATCAGTAAAGATTTGTTGAATTTGGTGATTTTTTGTTTGGCTATTGGCCTTTTCTACATTTTTGTTTTGTTTTGTTTTGTTTTTGTGGTACCAGAGATTGAACTCTATTGGCCTTTTCTGGAATGAGCATATTTCAATTCTTTCCTGTGTCCGTGGTCAGAGTCGCTAGTCACTTTCAGGTGGGATTAGTGTCAGGGTTGGCAGTGTTTTCCCAACATGGAAAGTGAGATAGGAAAAGGTGAAGACACGAGATGTTTAAGCAAGATGACACCACATGGGCTTATCATCTATGGGCCCAGGGACACGCAGAAGGGCCTTCCCACTGGATCCCGATGTTCACTGCGGAGTCACAGCCTGTTCACTGACAACGGGCAGACTTCAAACCACACTGACCTTTCAGGCTTTTCTTTGCCTGGCCTGTATTCGCACTTTTAGGGAGGAAAATATCTGGCATCTCTGGTGACTTGCAAAACTAGTGGCTTTAAGAGACAAAGTGTTTTCCTGAGTCATTGTTTGAAGGATGCACTGTTTCTTTCTTTCTAGCCACACAAGAGGCTCCGTTCTGAGCAAATTCTGAGCAGCCTGTCCGAGAGAATACTCCCCAGCCTGCTTCTTGCCTAGCAGCATTTGTTCAAAGCCACAAAATAAAAGCAGAGTCATTCCAAATTCTTGAACACAACTCTTGCATTGCACAACTGTGGTCCACATTTCCAATTTTGGCCCTGCCTGGTCACTTGAGGTCTCTAGCAGGAAGCAGGACAAGGGATGACGTGGACCCCACATATCCTGGGCTTTGAGACGGTCATCCTCCCGTAAAGTACAGTGATGCGTGGGGACACATCCCTGTGTCCTTGTTTCCAGGCCTGGGTGGGTGGACTTCCTTTATTCAGAAGAGCTCTGAAGAACCAGATTCCTCTTTCCTTTTTCCACCTGGACACTTCTAGTCAAGTTGAATCCTTTCTGTTAGAGGCTCTACACTCACGCATTGTTGCTCTTATCAGCCTGGGTGGCTTATGCCTTTGATGCACCTGCATCCTGGGTGGCATTCTGCTCCTCAGGGTGTGGCAGAGCTCAGAAGTGCAGTGTGATCATGCCCTTGAGGGGCTCTTGGCCTACATTTGAATTACTCGAGGGCTAGAGATGTCATTCATGGTTTGTTTTGCTCTGGGCTCTTGCCTGCCAACATCTGGGTATTTGAGGCTATGAAAAGAAAATTAAAATTAAGACTATCCATTGCACTGATTACTAGTTGCTTTGGTAGAAGGTTTTCGTAGGACAGACACTAATTGTCCGAGATAATTTGAATAATTACCTGTGACTCATTCTCATGCCTATTTGGACTGCCTAGAGCCAATACCAGCCAGGAAGAGAAAGGTCAGGGCAAAGCACGTGCTGTGGGTGAATCAGATGTGGCACATGATTGTACCAAATGTGTGTGGGCCACATCATCACCTGTACTGGGAATATAATGACGTCGGGGCAGGGCTGTTGTCCATTCAGTGCAGACCGGGCACCCATCTCTGATTTTGTAGCCATAGCTGCATGGTGGTGACACCTTTTCTTAAAAACATGATGCTCCCCTATCGACACTGGTGGTCCTCAGCATCCTCCAGCGACAACCTTTCTGCTCCTCTTCTCTCACCTGTTTTCTTCTGGCCTTAACAAACTTGCATTATTTTGGCACTCTCTTGAGGCTGGAGTGTTGGTCACAATAAATCACAACCTGAAATGAAGGGCGGATGTCCTCAACGCCTTCCCACCCACCTCAATCGCGCTCTTCCCTTCTTTGCCAAACCTGCAGAGATGGCTGTTTGCCGATCTCATCAGTCTGTGATGTGAGATCTTGTGACTTGGCAGGGAAGGTGGGGAGCCACGCACCCTGTGGACACTCGCCCCCCACCGTGCGGACCTGCTGTGCTTCGGGGAAAACAGAATGTTAACTGAGCAGTTTAGCTTGGACTTCATCCGGAGGCAAATCAGCCACTTCACACGGAGATCCTCTGTCTGCTGTGTTCCCAGGAAAACGAAGTGAATCACCAGAATGAAGAATGTGCTGTCTGGTGCCGCACCAATAAGAAAGTATAATGTTTTGAATTAGGAGAGGGGGAGAGCGTATGCAACTCAGAAACCTTTGGCTGGTCACTTTATTGCTCCTTTTGCCTCCCCCTTCCCTTCCCTCCCCTCCGATATATGCTTGGATAAGAATTTTCATCTCCAGCCTGGTTTTTCCTGCACTCAGTCCTGCAGTGACACGACAAGGCCATGTTAGACATGGAAATTATTGCAAAGCACTGAATCCAAGACTCGTTTCACCAAGGCCCCGAGAAGTGCAGACGAGGCACTGCGGGAATACATGCCTCCAACTCAACCCAAATTTATTTTTTTTCCTCACTTGCTAATTAGTAAATCAAAACCAAATGAAAAATATAAATATGCGCATACCACGAATCTGTCACACTTGAAAGTTTCCCAGCTTATTCTGTCTGGCGTTATGCTATTCATCCTTGTCACCTTCTACGAGTAAAAGCACCCAAAAGCACCTTGATAGACTGGACTCCTCTGGGGCCTTATGTATAAAACTGGCTAAAAAGTGACATTGTTCAGGTAAAGGTTATTTGGTTAATGTTGAAGTTAAGTGATTTTATTTTTTAGAACAGTAAGATAGAAGGGACAAGGCATGGTTTTCCCCCAGTTTGCTTACGCCTCTCGTAGGTGTTTTCTGTTTGGCTCCAACTCATGGTTCAAATGCTCAGTGCAGGTGAGCTTGTTTGATGGGTTGGCTTCGGTAATGGCCTGTTGAGATGCACTTGGAGTCACATAGGGCTAAAGTGGCCCGGCTGTTTTAGGAGCTGAGAGACCTTGTCGCCCCAGAAAAGGCAAGACTTTCTCCAAGAACAGTACTAGGAGAAGCATTTTGTTGTGTTTTTGCAGGGATTCAAGGATCCAAGTTTTGCCTATTAAAGGAAAGGAATGGGCCTGCTGTGTGTGTGTGTTCCCATCACACAGCTACACCAGGGTGACACTCGCGCCCCGCAGTGGTGTTTTTCCATTCTCGCGTTTAGCACCCCAAGGCATAAACACACATCCCGTGGCCCTCGGCATCTGTGATCACGTCTTGCTTTAGATCTGTGGGTCTTGGTTTGACTAGGAAAGCGTCCAGTGTCCGTCTCTTGCTGCGGCCCAGCCGGCCAGTGCTCCACTGGCTCCAGGGGGCTCCTCTGTCCCCTCACTCAGCAAATACATGCTGGCCACCTGCTGTGTGCCAGGTACGGCCGGGGCACGTGGGCTAGAGTGGGAAAGAACAGAACCCCTGCCCTCGTGGACCAACTTTGGAGAGGAGTCCGGCCCTCCTGTGCTGTTTCCTTGCTCACTGCCCACCTGTGCAAGTGTCAGGGTTAGGCCCCGTGTGATGGCTGTGGTTGGGGTGTGTGTGGCCCTGCGCCCTGGAGCTTGGGCCACCTGCGCCAGTCACATGGAGGAGGGTGAGAAAGGCCTCTCCCCACTCGCCTGTGTTTGGCACATGCAGAGCCGTGCCGCGAATAATAATGTCGTCTGATGCAGTGTAATCTGATAGGAATATGAACCCCCAGTTACCCTGGGAACCAAAGCAAGGAATTGGCCTGTCGGTGGCTTTTTTTGTTTGTTTGTTTTGTTTTACTTTCCAAACTTGACTCTTTTATTAAACCAAATAGCTCCATTATCATGGTCAAAAGCCTACTGTGGAGAAAAGCAAGATTTGGTGTTTTTTAAAGCTGCCACCCAATGGGAGAAACTGTTGCCTGACATACTTCAGCTCTCAGTTATTCAAGGACTGATTTTTCCATTTTGTGGATTTTTCAGCCTCCTTTCTTCTGTCTGAAAGCTTTCATAGATGTGGTAGGACTTGTTGGCCAGGTTAGGTATATATAAAAACCTCCCATGGTAGAAAGCCTGATAACAGAATCGTGTTACGTAGTGTCTCAAGGTGCCAATGGATGTCCACAGAGCCTTTTGGTATGTGGGATCTTGGTGCTTGTCTGACCTCACGGACAGATGTCACACCCACTTGTGGAGAGGAGGGTGGTCACTCAACAATGGTGAGCACGGGCATCTCCATAACAAGTGGGTTTTGGAAGCTACATTCTGATACTGAATAAAATAATAACATGTCTTAATTTTCAGACTTTAGGACCACTCTGTGGAAGCTACAAGAGGATGAAAATGGTTAAGTCACCTGAGAAAGCTAAGGAGAGACAGAGCAGCCTCTTGACTCACACCTTCAGCTATCAGTCCTGTATTCTTTCTTGTGTACCAGGCTCTCAACTTTCAGGAAAGGAGACAATAGCCTTTGGGTGAGGGTTCCTCATTTTTCAACTTCGCCAGGATTTCTCCTGGCAAATCTTCAGCCTCCCTTGTTACCCTTCCCACGATGTGATCTGGGGTATCTTTTTCTTCTCTTGGCTTTCAGTCTGTGACACTGAGTTCTCCTCCTCATCTTTCCTGTGATTCCCCTGAATTAACCTCGTTTGTATCCAAACTCAGCAAACGCTCATTCCGAGCCCACTGCGTGTCGGGCGCTGTGCTCGGCACCTTCATGGGGTGCTGCTCATTCCCCAGCTGCTTTCTGCTCGGGTGTTCTGAGTAGTGCGCCCTGGGGAAAGGGTGCTGAGCGCATCACCCTTCTGTTTGGGGCAGGCTGTGAATAAATTCTGATGCACAGTCACCCACTCTTCCAGTGTTACCTCTAGAGCATCAGGAGCTGAGAAGGAGAGGACTAGAGGGACAGCAAAGGAAAGTGAAAGAGGTAAATATCCCCAAGGATTGGAAAGGAGCACACAGATACGTGTACATACGTGTTCTGTGCACCGCTATTCACCATAGTGAAAGGTAGAAAGAGCCCAGTGTCCCTCAGCAGGCGGAGGGGTAAACAAAGTGTAATATGTACATACAATGGAATATTAGTCTGCCATAAAAGAGTGGGGTGAGGGTGTGTGCTTACAACATAGATGAACTTTGAAACAGACCACCTAGTATATGGTCCCATTCATATAAAATATCCAGAACAGGTAGATCCGTAGAGACGGAACACAGGTGGGTGGTTGCCAGAGCCTGGCAGAAGGGGAAATGGGGAACTACTGCCTAAAGAATTTTCTTTTGGGGTGATGGAGATGTTTTGGAAGCAGTGAAGGGTAGTGGTTTTTCATTGTGAATGTGCTAAATGCCATTGAATTTTTCACTTTAAAATGGAAGAGAAATAAGGAGTGAGAGTCAGAAGTCTATTTCTCAGAATTGAGGACGTGATTTAGAAAGCTATTTCACTTTTCTTATTTGTGATACAGGTTAAGTATAATGGAAGTAATGTTATCAGGTTAATTTCCTTCCTCTACTATTTGAATTTAACATGCTTGGAGTTTGCATTCTGAAGTAGAATGCAAAGCAGTGTGTGAATGGGTATTTTGGGCCAGTAGGGCTCCTGTTAAAAAAAAAAAGAGAGAGACTCAGACAGATGTGCTGAGCAGGTTGTCCTGCTTGGCTTTAGGTTCTGGAGAACTACCCTTGAGTCTTAGGGGAAGATTGCTCAGGCTGGAGTCAACCCGGAGGTCTGCTCTGCTCCTTATGTTGTTTAGGGTGCTACCGCGCCCAGGACAGAGCACCCGGTCCTGGCTCACCTGACACACATCCTTGAGCACCAGGCCCTGAACTCTGTGTGGAGGAATGAAGGGGAACTTGGCACAGACCCTGCCTTCGAGTGGTTGATTGTGCAGCGGGTGATCTTTTTAATACAAGTAGGCGAACGATACTAAGATTTCCATGGGACAATGTGGGGATCCAGACCAGCTAGGGGTGAGTAGGATGGAGGAAGGGAGTGCAGGAAGCTATGTTAGCCACTTTCTGTCACTTTAACATATACCTGAGGTAATCAATTTCTAAAGAAGAAAGGTTTCTTTTGACTCAAGGTTTTAGATGTTTTGCTTTGTTCCCTTGCTTCCCGGCCCCTGGTGATAAAGGACGCCACGGCAAGATGGCGCGGCTGAGTCCTGATGCTTAACTCATGGCTTGGCAGCGAAAGAGAAGGAGGATGAGACGGACAGGCCCTGTCATCCCCTTTAAGTGTGCACAATGACACACAGACCTCCCGCTAGACTCCACCTCTCAGCAGTGCCGTGCTGGGGATTCGCCTTCAACACACGGGCTTTGGCAGACACTCAAGATCCAAACTATAGCAGAAGGCTTCCTGGAATTCAGTCTTGACGGAAGATGTAAACTATCACTGCATCACTGCAGTGGATTGAATGTTTGTTTCCCTTCCCCCAAATTCATGCGTTGAGAATGCGATGGTATCAAGTGTGGGGTGGTTTGGTTGTCAGGGCAAATCCCTCATGAATAGGATTAGTGCCCTTAGAAAGGAGGCTGCGTAGGACTGAGGGTGTTCAGTGGTAGAGCATGCATTTAGCACTGCATAGCTCTGGATTTAGTCCCTTTGCATCATAAAAGAAGAAAACAGGCTCCAGAAATTTCTTTGTCCTACTGCTGTATGAGGGCACAATGCAAAGGCTCTCACCAGACCCTGAATCCTCCATCCTGGACTTCCAGCCTCTGAAACCATGAGAAATAAATTTTTGTTATTTATAAGCCACGCCATTTATGGGTATTTTGTTAGAGCAGCCTGAACAGACTAAGATAATCACTCACTGATTACTCCAAGTACATAGTTAGAGTACTTGGAAAAGAGAAACAGTAAAAACATGTTTTTTCAAAAGTTTCACTTTGATATTATTTACCAAGCCATTAATAATGATGGAGGAAATGAGAGCTCTGATATGCCTAGCTTTGTTTTATAGCTTTAGTAATTTATTTTTATTCCAAATGACACATGGACACCAAAACATTTTCAGAGTCACGGTCTGAAGAAGTCTTAGTCTTGCAGGAGAGAGAAGGGAAGGTCATTTAAAAGGATGGAGGCTGTACAAGCTCAGCGTGTGTGAGGGCCTGTGTTCCATCGTTAGCACCACCAGAAAGGCAGAACCAAAAAAACAAAATCCAAAGGACAATGTGATTACTTAAGTGAGTTCCTGGGAGGAATGGTCAGCAACAGAGAGCAGTTTGCTCTCTTGCCAGAACAGAGTCTGAGGCCGAAGGGTCATCAGGGGCATAGACTGGAGGGCCCAAAGCAGCCACGCTCTGAGTCACAGCGAGGGTGGCGGCACGGGCTGCAGTGTGGGGTGTGGATGGACGAAGGGCCTGATGAGTGAGTGACAGTGGGACAGAGCCGCTGCGCCAGGGCAGAGCGGGTGGAGGAGCAGGACAGCGGACACCGCAGAGCAGCACTGGCCAGAACTCTGCCGTGACGGAATGCTCCACGTTGTGCTTTCCATTGCGGTGTCTGCCAGCCCGGTGTGACCACAGAGCACTTTAACTGTGGCAGTGCACCCTGCAGCATGCCGTGCTGGTGGTCACATGTCATGCACTTGTCCCAAACCCACAGGATGACACCAACTGGGAACCCTAATGCAGACGGGGAACTTCAGTTACTAACACATCCACATGGGCTCATCAACTGTAACACGTGTACTACATGAATGCAGAATGTGAAAATAGGGAAGACAGAGGGGAAGCAGGAGGGGCTACAGGGGAACTCTGTGCTTGCTGCCCCGTTTTTATATAATCCTAAAACTGCTCTGTGTTAGCTTATTGTTGCTGTAACAAATACCCAAGTGAAACATCTTAAAGGGAGGAAGATTGCTTTTCGGCTTCCACTTTCAGTCCATGATTAGCTACATTGGTTTTAGGGCTCTGGTGGGGTGTGGTGGAGCACTGTTGCTCATTGCAAGCTAGCCAGGAAGAGAAAGAGGGAAAGAGCAAAAGAAGAAGGGTCTGAGTACCAGATAGTCCCCAAGGTCATGCCCCTTTATCCACTTCCTTCAACAAGGCCCCACTTCCTGTCTCCATCACTGACCACCAATGCCGGCCCATTAAGACCTCAACAGGGACTGAGCCACAAGGGAGTTGGGGCCCTTGTGACCCAGTTACTTCCCCAAAGCCCATCAGCTGGGGAGGCTTCCACACAAGGAGCCTTTTGGGGTACATTTGGGATCCCAACTGTAACATAGTATAAGAAAAAAAATTTTAGGTGCTAAGAAAGGAACATAATTGCATAATAAAGTTAACTTTTCACATTAATTTTTTGTAGTAATTATAATGGTACTGCATTTAATTTTTAGAATTTCTGAAGATGAAAGAAAAATTTTAAAGACTTAGCTAGTGTGACGCACTGAATTTTAGTCAATTTAAATGTAGTTACCTACACAAGGCTGAAGCTACTGTAATGGACAGTGCAGTTCTAGAAGGTAAAATTGACAGGAGTGGGTGATTAATTGGGCAATTTGGAGTGATCAGGTGGACAGAGAGTTACAGGGACAAATCAATGCAGAATGACAAGTTTCATTTTGTGAATTTCATATTATCTTCAAGTACATAGGAGCATCTTGAGAAAGAAGTATACCTGGCAGGAAAGTAAACACATCCCCTAAGGAAGAGCATTGAGCTGGAGATGGAAATGTGAGAAGTATCTGCTTGAAGAGAATAGTTGAAATCTTAAATGTAAGTGGCACACATATGAAAGCCACATAATTGCTTTTGGCCTCAGATTCCTATTGATTCGATGGTGGCATTAATACGTGTTCTGCCTACCTTCTGGGACTATTTGAGAAGCAGATGAGATAACGTGTGCACAAAACTGCTCTGCAAACTCTTCAGACATTAGGCTGGTTTTAAAATGTCTTTAGGAGTTGAGAGAATGTGTCCCAAATGTTGTTTTCCAAACATAAGAGATAAAGACTTCGAATTCTAAAAGTATTTCAGAGTGGTTAATCCTTGGGGCCTCCTGTTAAAATACAGCTAGATCCAGGATAAACAGAAGCAAATATGTCTAAGGCATGAGTGTCAGGGGCTCGGGGACATCTCTGAGGACTCCCAGGAGTGGGTTCCTGGAGCAAATAAACATGACAGCTGAGTTTCTGTGAGTGCGAAGACCAGTACTACTGAGACCAGCCTGGGGGCTTGGACAAGGTGGGGAACTGTCCCCGGAGGTCACACACTGAGCTGGGACCCTCCAGGGGAAGTAAAGTGGTTCCAGGCTAGCAGTGTTACTCACAAAAGCAGAAATATATTTTATCTTGGACAAAAGCAACATTGACTTAAACCTTCCTCTTGAATTTCAATCAGGAAATACCTAAAAATGAAAAGTTCCCAAACACACAAATATATAGCACCAAAGTATACATCATGCAAGTTATGGGAGAGCAATGCAGATTAAGTCCCCCAAGGATGTCACATGTTGGAGAACAGCCACCAAGTTAGATGGAAATATAAGACAATTTAGGAATATAGAAGAATGAATAATATCACACTAAATAAAACTATAGGACAACGGACAAGTGAAAATTACTGAGCACACCCAACAATGGCAACATAGTTACAGGTATTAGAATTTTTAAGAAATCACTAAAATTAAAACTAAAACCCACATTAAACACAGTGGAAGAGAGGATGGATGAATTTGCAAAGAGACCCTAAGAAATGAGCCGGTCCATAGACAGATAAATGGTACAAAAAAGATGCAAACATTAGAAAGTGTAATATCGGGCTAGTTGTCATTTTTGAAGGAGACACGAAATACAATGATTAAGAGGCCATAATTACCGAGTGGATAGAATTTCCCAGAACTGATGGAAGATGGGCGTCCATGGACACATGAACTATAGTACAATCCAAGTGGGGTAAATAAAAATAAGCACACACAAGATATCTCAGAGGGAAGCTCCAGTGCCCCAGAGAAGATGATATTAGAAAATGGGTCACGTATATGGTGTGAGGACTCTGATATAATAATCATAGGTCTAATTTCCTCTTTCCTTCAGTGAGGACTTTCTGCCCATGGGAAGTGTGAAAGGATTTCCACTTTTCTCTTCCGGCTGGCCCAGCTGTGTTCTGACTGAGGTGTTAAATTTTTTTCTCAATTGTGGGGAAAAAAATGCATGTTGTGTGTATTGAGAGTGTTTGTCCTGTTTTGGCTTTAATTTTTACTTATTTATTTTTTTATTAAATATGACCTGATTGCTTCTGTATGGAAGTCCTTATAAGTGGATAAAAAATGTACTTATTTGATATAAGTGGTGGTGGTCTGTGAGGGCTGTGATTATTAAGGCTTTCTCTTGACACATTTATGGGATAAGAGCTAAGGGTGTTCCTTGATGGTAGCTGAGATTTACTTATTTCCCTAGTAAGACGTGTAGTTGTAGCTAATGAGCATTTTCCCAAACTAAAGTGACACTTAATTTCTGTACAAAGATGGTTCAAAATTAAAAAATAAATAACTTGGTTTACCCTTAGTAATGGTAATATGTGGGTGCTTAACATTGGTCATAAGCCTGTTTATAATATATTTACTGGGTCTCATTTTAAAAATTCCTTGGAATGAAAAGATAGCCTGAGAGTGTTCCTAGTGATAGCAGAAGGGTTCTGGATCTGGTGATAGTTACATGAAGTGTACCCATGATTCAATATCATAGAATTACAAAGTTCCAAAACAGTGGCTCATAAAAAATGGTGAAATCAGAGTAGGTGTAGCCTAATTAATCTGTTGTGCCAATGCCATCATCTTGGCCTTAATGTTACACTTTGGTTTTGTAAGATGCCACTATGGCAGGGAGGTAGCTTGCTGAAGGGGACATGGGACCTCTCTCTTATTTTTGCAGCTACTTGTATTCTATCATTATTTAAAAAGTAAAGCTTGAAAGGTCATTTGGAATATAGCAGCCAGAAAAAAATTTTTCTTAATATCCGTGATTCACATATAGAATATTAATATTTATAAACATTTAGTGAATGCTAGAAAGTGAAGTCTTTCATATCATTTTGGAGAAAAAGTAATTTGGGGAGTTTAATTTGGTTCCTGTATTACATTCAAGGATGTATTAGCTTTCCCATCTACTGGAACAGAATACACAACACTGGCAATTTAAAGAAGAGTTTTATTTGGCTCACAGTTTCAAGGGTTCAGTCCATGGCTAACCAGCTCCAAGGCAGAAACTGCAAAGTAGAAAGGCCTGGAGGGGAAACCTGCTCACATTTTGGTTTTTAGGAAGTAGAAAGGAAAGGGAGAAGCTGGGGCCAAGAGTACACATTTTCAGGTCACCTGCCTCTTTTGACCAGGCCCCACCTCCAAACAGACCCCTATATCCAATCACCTTCCAAAAGCCCCATCTTTGAACATTAGACTTTTGGGGGATGTTTTAGATCTAAACTACAACAAAGGTACTATATACTTGTACAGTATAAACGTCAAAAGGCAGCATTGTTACAATTCTTGGAAGACTAATCCAAAATGTCTTTGTTGCCTAATAGTAAATAAATTTTCTCCATAGCATGAAAAATTACATTTATTCATAGAATGGACATTAAAAAAAAGAAAAAAAAAGAATTTCGAGTTTGGTGTGTAACTATCAGTGGGACCATGAAGCATTGGAAAGTGTAAGGCTTACTTGGAATTAATGTAATTGCCTTAACTAATCTGGACTAAATTACCCAGAATGTGGGTCCAATAAGTAAGAAAATCCAGTAATGTATGTGTTTACTCATAAAATAAATATTCTTAATAGATTTTTCTAGCCCTTTACTCTCATTTCATTTTTGCAGTTGAAATATGTGATATTTTTCTCTGGACAACTTTAGATAATTCAGACTCAGTGGGATACTACTCTGAAGATACTTATATCAAAATATCTTTATTACAATAAGATTAAACAATGCTTAAGAGACAAAGCTGACCTCCAATAAGAGCAATCAGGAAAAAGAGAATGCACACACAGGCAACATTTCAGCAAAAAATGAGAAAGAGCCATAGATAAAAGAGAGCTTATACAATACCAATGAAAAATTTTGTGGTGACAAATTTGAAAAATTAACCCAAAATGGACAAAACTCTATAAAGGGTAGTCTCTGGTTTAAAAAGACATAGATATCGCCAGCACCCGTAAAACAAACAAATAAACAAAAAACCCAAAACATACATAGCTTGAGTATATATTTCTGTGTGTTTAAAAGAAAAGGAACAGATCATTAAAAATCTGCTGCAAAAGAAAACACTAGAATCAGATGATTCTATAGAGAAGTTAGCCAAACTTTCAGGAAGTCTGGCTAGGGGCGTAGATGTTGGTAGAGGTTCTGGGTTTGGAGGGAGGGGGCGAATCAATTCTTTTTTTCTTTTTCTTTTTTGGTACTGGGAGTTGATTTTTATTTATTTTGAGACAAGCTCTCACTAAGTCACTAAATTGCCCAAGCTGGCTCAAACTCGTGATCCTCCTGTCTCAGCCTCCCAAAGTGCTGGGGTTATAATCATTGCACCACCATGCCCAGCTTGAGCTCACTTGAAAAGAATGAGAAGAACCATTCACCAGCAGATTCCAAGAGCACATAAAACTTGAAGCCGTACAGTGTTGTGTGAGTTAAGATTATTACCAGCCTTGCTTTAGCACAAAGGCAGAAATTCCAAACAGAACACATGAAAGGTTTCAGAAGGGGTAAAGTGATGCATTCAAGGTCAAGGAAGCACCCTGCTAAGCCTCCACATTGGATCCAACCCTGATTCATGTGTCTCTTTCTTTCCTATCATTTCTATCAGCACCAAACTGGCCAACAAATGAGTGGAGGTGTGGTCACAGGCACGGCTTCAGATAGGCCACCCCTAAGAATGTCATTAGCAGTAGGCACTTTTATATAGACTTATTTTCAGGTTAATGGAGCTCTTTCTGTTCCTAGTTTACTACTTTAGAAGAGACTTAGAGACAGAGCAACCAAAATCCAAATGTAATGAATGGATGAACCCCGCTGGGATCCCGATTCCAATCGCCCAAATGTAGAAGGTAATTGTTTGAGATACTTGAAGAAATTTGGTCACAGGTTGGGTATGAGGGGATAGCGAAGAATTGTTTTTAATGTAATTAGATATGATCATGTAAGAAAAAGTTCATTTTTAAACAGTTTAATTGTGGTAAAAATGTATACATGCAACAAAATGTATCATTTTAAATATTTTGAAGTGTGCAGTTATGTGGCATTAAGGACATTTCACATCGTTCTACAACCCAAACCATCACTGATCTTCAGAATTTTATTTTCTCAAATTGAAATCAAGTACCCATTGAACACTACTTTCCATTTCTTCTTCCCTTTCCCCTGGCAACACCATTCTACCAGGAGTTTGATGACCACGGAAACCTCCTATAAGTGGAATCATACGGTACTTTGCCATTTTGTCTGCCTTATTTCATTGAGTATAATGCTGTAGCATGTATTGGAATTCCCTTCCTTTTTAAAGCTGAGTAATATTCTGTTTTATATAGCCCACTTTATTGTTTATATCTGGATGTCCCCTCAAAGCCTCATGCTCTCATAGGTGGATCTTTGGGGAGGTGACTGGGTTATGGGGGCACGATATTCATCAGTGGATTGGTCCACTGATGAGTTCCTAGCTAAATGTGATGTTGGAAGGTGGAGCCTGGTCAAAGGAGGCAGGTCACTGTGCCCAGGGATGGCCTGGAAAGGTCACGGTATCTCCCTCCCCTGCCCTTCCCTCACACTCTCTGCTTCCTGTCCACCATGCCGTGAGCAGCTTTTCCTCTGCCAGGCCCCTCTGCCTGCCACCTGTGTTAGAGCTGGCTGACCATGGACTGAAACCTCTAGACTGTGAGCCAAAATAAACCTCTCCTTTTTTAAATTGTGGGTATCAGGTATTGTGTCCCAGTGATGAGAAAAGTGAGTAAGACAGACCGTTTTGTTTGCCCGTTCTTCACTGAGGGGCCCTGTGTTTCTCGGGTTTAACAGCTCTGGGGCCATTACAAATGATGCTGCTATGAACATAGGAGTACAAGTATCTATCAAGGGGCTGATTTCAGTTCTTTTGCAAATGTATCCAGAAAGATAATGCTGAATCATGTAGTAATTCCATGCTGAGTATTTTGAGGCCCTGCCCTACAGTTTTCTACAGTGGCCAACTGCCTCACATCTGCATCAGTAATGCACATGAGTTCCAGTTTCTCCACATCCAGTCAACACTTGTTCAGAAATCCATTATGTCCAATAGATCTCACCACTGCCGGCGGGGCAGCTATGCCCACCGTGGGACCCCACCTGTTTGCCATCCACAGGCGCCTCTTTGCTCTTCCTGCGACCGGGCCTGTTTCCCCGTGCACTTGGACAATTTTCCTCGTGTCTCTAAAATGGAAAACTATAAGGGAAAAAACAAAGGCTGAACACTGACAATTCACACATGTACAGGGAACTGTTGATTTTTAAAGAGCAAAGGAATGAGAAATGCCCTATTGATGATACAAGGCTGAGGTGGGACGGGAAAGGAACGTGATAATGTTGGGCATGTTCTGGAGTTTAAATTCAGTCTGGTTTCCTTGATGCTTTTTTTATGTGCATCATTACCCTTACTGCGTATTTCTTTTTTTCTTTCTTTTTTTGGGGGGAGGGGGGATGCTGGGGATCAAACTCAGGGCCTTGTGCTTGCTAGGCAAGAGCTCTACCACTGAGCTAAATCCCCAGCCCTGCATACGTCCTTTTTGTCTGTACAACATCATATGATTTACCCTTTTAATCTTAAACCAGTAACTTACTCCTTAAGCAGTGGTTCTTTTTTTTTAATTTTTATTTTTTACCAAGAACATGTAGTAGTACATTGTATACATAATGGTCATAATCAACATGGTTATTTTGTACCTGTACATGATGTATCTTGGTTTTCCCCCCTCTTCCCATTCACCCACCCCTCTCTATTTGCAACAAGTTTATTTACATTTTGAGGAGAACTAGATAGGGAAAAGGGGGATAAAGAAGGAAGGTTAAAAGGAAAGTAAGATGAAAGGGAAAAAAATGGAAAAATGTAAGCAGTGGTTCTTATATCTTGGCCATAGCCTAGGACTGGTCTGAAATTGCAACAGGCAGAGTTTGAGGCTAAAAAAAGGAGAATAAAATGAATTTTATGGAGACAAATTTATTCAGGGTAAAGGTTGGTAATATACTCTTCAGTTATGTTGCTTCTGTTTTATTTGGTATTGAAAGGATTTTTAGAAATGAAATCATGATGAAAAGAATGCAGCTTGTTATTTTGTTTTTATTGTCCTTACAAAGGACAAACGAAAAGCAGATGACCTTTGTAAGGTCATTCCCATTTAAAACATGTTTTAACTGGTCCTTGAAATAAAAAATTCCAGGAATTACTGCCTCAGAGAACACAGCACTGTATCCATCAGCTGAACACCAAGCATGATAATACCATTTCATTGCTTGCCTTTTCTGCAGATGCATCTTTCTAAATGAAAAAGCTGATTTGGGTGCTGTGGTTTAGATAGAGAACAATCCTGGAAACATGCCTGTGCTCAGAAACAGGGCTTTTGGATGGTGATTGGGTCATGGGGCCTTCTACCCATCAGCAGACCAACCCACTGTTGAATCCATCACTAAATGTGCTACGAGGAGGTGGGGTCTGGTTGGAAGGAGTGAGTCGCTGGGGAGTGGCCTGGAAGGGTCTGCCTCTCTCTCCTGTTCCTCCCTTCTCTCTCTGCTTCCTGGCCACCATGATGCGAGCCGCTTTCCTTCATGCCAGGCCCCTCTGCTATGGTGGTTTTGTCTTGTAGCCAACTGACTGTGGACTGAAACCTCCAAAAACTATGAGCCAAAGTCAGCCTCCCCTTCTGTAACTTGTGGGTGTTGGGTATTATGGCTTAGCAATGAGAAAAATGTCCGATACATCAGGAAACATTAATTGGGCTGGCCATGGAAGAAATCTGACTCCCTTAGCAAAGGCATACTCCGACTAGTTACATCGCAACAGTGACTGTCACAACTCACATTTGCTGAGCACTGATACATAGAGGGTCTAGATAGAAATATAGATGTCTACATGTGGATGGTCTCATTTAATATCCAGAAATGTTATTTTTCCATTTCACTGGTACTAAAACTTTGACTCCTGTCTTGTTGAGTATCACATAAGAAAAAGGGGAGCTGGAATCCCGCACCAGTGTGGCAAGCTGACATTTCATCAACATTAACAGTGTGCCACAGGAGCATTGTCCTGCTGAGAGAAATGCTGGGGGCATGAATGCAGTACTGAGGGCTGATTCAAAATTCCTCCTTTAGGGCCGGGGATGTAGCTCAGTGGTAGACCACTCGCCTGGCAAATGCAAGGCCCCGAGTTGAAGCCCCAGCACTCAAAAAAGAATTATCCTTCTCTCTCCTGTTTATTGAACTATCTGGCATTTACGAAGTCCAGAATCATGTAGCTTGAGTTGCTAAGTTCATTGGAAACACTGTTATTCTCCCATTATGGCCTTCGAATGCACATGGAGGCAGTAACCTAATTGTATTGATTTCTTTATGGGGACACAAGAAATTAGCAGGTGCACTGTGTGAACCCAGTTGTAGGCAAAAGAATAGAGAAAGGAGAAGGTCCAAGGAAACTTCAGTGATGGCGGCCAAGGCATCCTGGAGAGAGCAAGGAAGGCAGTGCAGCTTGGACTGAGCGGCCTAAGGGGAGGTTCAGAGATCGTGTGGATAAGGGGTTGGACAAAGGATGTAGGTAGCATCAGAGTCTCAAGGGGCTGTGGAGATGGTGAATCTCCCCTAAGAGGGACGAAAGAGAAGAATGCTCAAAGTGCTCCGGAACAATGTTGTCTTGGTAGATGCGAAATGGGGAAATGTGCCTGGAAGGTGAGGGGTTCCACTTCACCTTGTGAGGAAATGAGTGCTTTGAATTGTACTTCTGTTTTCTCATTGTTGGGACCTTTATCTCTTTGTATCTGTTTGTGAATTTTTGCCGAGATTCTTCCTTAACCGTCTGTAATTGCCTCCCAACATTGCACACTCCTTATCCTTAAGAATTACGTGGAACTTCTCTCTTCCTAGCATGGTCGGATTTCCCTTCTCCCTTCTCCCTCACTTAGCCCCTCCTATCCCGTCTTCCCTTTTTGTGTTAGTTACCTCTGACTGCAGAACAAATCCCCAGAACATAGTGGCTGAAAGCAACACTGTGGGATCATTTCTCATGGTCCTGTGCAGTGAATGGGTTCAGCTAGGTGGTCCTTGGTCAAGGCCTTTATTAGTTGCAGGAAGATGGTGGCTGGGGCTGGAATCTTCCAGAGCTCATGGCCTTGACATCTAAGATGACTTCTTCCTAACATGGCTGGTGCCTCCACTGAAATGGTTGGGAGTTGGCCAGCCAAGTTTTTCTTTCTTCTCTTTCTTCTCTCTCCTCTCCTCTTCTCTTTGCTCCTCTCATTCCCTCTGTCTCTCTCTCTGTCTCTGTGTCTTTCTCTCTGTCTCTGTCTGTCTGTCTCTCTCTGTCTTTGTCTGTCTTGTCTCCTCTTCCCCATCCCTCTCTCACCATGCCCTCTCTGTATGTTTCTCTCCGGGGCTACCTTGGGCTGCTCCATAACACAGAGGTTTCTAGATAGCCAGGCTTTGCACATGGCTGCTCTCTCTCCCCAGGCGAGCATGGTAGGAAGGTCAAAGCTGATGACCTGGTCTGAGAAGTCACTCACCTCACTGTCGCTCATTCCATTGGTGCAAAGCCAACCACAGAGCCAGCCTCGAGAGGGAACCACTCGAAGGCGTGAATTTAGGGAAGTGGGGTTTATTGGGGGTGACACACCCCTCTAGGAGGAGCCACCACAATACCCCCTAGTGCAGTTTCTGTCCCTGTCTGTACTCTCTGTAACTGAAATGTCTCAAAGTTCCTGCCTGGGAACTCGCTTCACATCCACGTGCTTTTCTAACTTCTTTGTAATAAGAGAGACTAAAAGATTTCTTTGAATATTTCTTACGCTTGCTTTGCGATGAGTCTTAAAAATACAGTTTCATTTACCAGTATTAAAATGAAGCATCCCAAAGGCTCTCTAGAGAAGCTTTTTTTTTTAAGTCTCTTTGGGAAATCAGATTTGATTCAGTTTTTAACAAACAATGATAACATATCAAACTTAAAAGGCAGATTAGTTTTAGGGAAAAGTGATACACCACCAGTGTGGGCGTCCTGGGGTGAACTCTTCAACAATATTGCTTTTCATGCTTCATGACTAATTAGAAAATCTGCTGTCTTGTGGGGCTGAAATGTGGTTTACTTTTAGTTGGATTTTTTTTTTAACTTACATTCAAGCTCTTACAGAAACTAGGGCTTGTTCTCTTCTTTAGCTCCCCTCCCCGTTTGAAAAAGAAAAAACGGCTCCAATCTAAAAGAATTGTTGCATAATTACATGGCAGTTTTGGAAATTCTTTATTTAAAACCTTACGTCTTTAGCTTCTGTAAATGCTGCTGAAGAGTTAGGTTCTTCTAGAGACTTACTGGGTTTTGTTTTGCAATGATGGGGATTGAACCCAGGACCTTGTGCATGCAAGGCAAGTGCTGTAGCACCGAGCTGCACTCCCAGCTCTGTGTGTGTGTGTGTGTGTGTGTGTGTGTGTGTGTGTGTGTGAATGCTAAACCTCCAAAGCTTTTCTTTCCTTTTTTTATTTTTTTGGTGCTGAGGATCGAACTCAGGGCCTTGTCCTTGCTAGGCAAGCACTCTAACCACTGAGCTAAATCCTCAGCCACTAAATCTCCAAAGCTTTTCTTTGTCTGCCTGCTTGCCCCTCCCTCCTTTCTTTCCTTCTTTCCTTCCTTCCTCTCTCTCCCTCCCTCCCTCTTTCTTTCTTTCTTTCTTTCTTTCTTTCTTTCTTTCTTTCTTTCTGTATGTCTGTCTGTCTGTCTGTCTGTCTGTCTTTCTTTCCTTCCTTCCTTCCTTCTCTTCTTCCTCTCTCCCTCCTTCCTTTTCCTTCCTTCCTTCCATCCATTTGTTCATCTGTGACACTGAAGATTGATTCGAGGGCCTTCACACTGAGCTACATCATGAAGGCCAGCTTCCCTTTTGTCTCGCTAAGTTGCCCAGGCCTGGCTCAAATTTATGACCCTCCTGCCTCAGCCTCCCACTTGGCTTCCAAAGCTTTTCTTCGGTAATTGTGGAAAACAGCACATATGGGGGGGGTAGTAGGAAGTTAATGGTGGCAAAGAATTTGATTTTTGTTTTCTACCCACAAGCACCGGGAAACCCTGCCATCCAGGAATAATTTGTTCATGAAGTTACATTGAGGTGGCCACTAAGGAAATGAACAGGAGCGGCAGGGCAGGAGTAGGTCCCAACTCTGGGGGGAAGAGTCAAGAGTTTGTGGTAGAAACAGAGCCCTCCTTTTCTCCTTTATGGTGACTGTCAGGTAAACATCCAACAGTTGATATCGTTTCTCTCACATAGGACTTTAGATAAACATCTGAAAGCTGACTCCAGGAAATAATAACTGGTAATCGCAATATTCTGTACTTCATCTTCATGCAGGAAAGATATTTTATTTCAAAAACTCATATTCTTCCTAGCGTTATAGAAGTGTAATTAACAAATAAAAATTGTACATATTTAAGGGGTCCAGACGTGTCTCCATGTACATATATGTCACAAAATGGTTCCATTATCAAGCTAATCAATGTTTCCGTCACCTTCCGTGGTGATCGCTTCTTTATTCTTCTGCGGTGAGAAAGATTTACGATTTACTCTTGGCAAATTTCAATTATACAGTACAGTCTTATTAATTCACCACCACGGTGTACATTGAATCTGTAAAATGTCTTCATCATGAGAAACTGAACCTTTGTACCCTTTGACCGACTTTCCCAGACCCCTGGGACCGCCAGTCTACTCTCCGCTCCGAGGAGTTCGGTTTTGCCAGAGCCCATGAGGGGGCTGGGGACACTATGTGCTGTTTGTCTTTCTGAGCCTTGCTTGTTTCACTTAGCGTAGTGTCCTCCAGGTTCAGTCACACTGTCACAGACAGCAGAATTCCTTCTTCTTAAAGGCCTGACAATATTCGTTTGCACATAGACACCACATTTTCTTTATGCATTCATCCCCAGATGGAGCACTAGGTTGATTTCATGTTTGTTTGTAAAGTCTTTCAGAGTCGATCCTTTTCCAAAGGGTTTTTTCCCAACTGTAAACTATTAGAAAATAGCAAGTGACCCCACTAGGGATTTCCTCACACATCCCCGTTCTCTGGCTTGGGTTACCTGCAGGTTGGATGGGGCTCCAGCAGCTCCCTGATACAAAGCATCCCTTCCTTTAATCTTGAGCTTCCTTTGGTAGAGGGAGGCCAGGGCACCATCTTCTTTTTAATTTTTATTTTTATCAGTACGTGTTTTCAGTATGTAATTATTACATCCCTTATGTACATTACACATCTTAATTCCTTTTACATCCCCTTCTGCTCCCCCACTCCCATCTCTTGGTCCAGGGGGCCATTTTCTGTGACGCTGTACCCTAAACCCGTGGTAGCGAATTGTGGCCTGCGTGCCATAGCCGGCTGCTTGTATCCTTGAAAGCTCTAAAAGGCTCGCCATCACTGCCCTAAACCCTTCAACAAAAATGTCCATTGAACAGGAAGTGAAGCTTGAGGACCCTTCAAACTTCAGGTCCAGACAAAATATGCCATCTACCCTCCCCACTCCACTGCCGTGTCACCCCTACCCAAGTTCAGCTCAGGGCCACCCTCGTTCCTAATGAGCTTGTAACTACAGATGGACCAAAAAGAGGGAGGGAAGCAGCCAGGAGGAGAGGGGGTTTGGAGGGAGTTGCGGGGCCAGGACGGGCAGCTGGGTTTCTAGTCATCATTTTGTTAACCCTGCACTTTTCTCCACAAAATCACAGTTCTCCTCTTACCACAGATGGAGAAATCCAAAGCCCTGAGTCTAAATAACTTGCTCTTGTGCAAATGAGTTAACCAGACATTTAAAACTGAGTATTTAGATGGCCTAAGAATTTTGTGTGGTCCTTGGGTAACACGAAGCATTTCAGTCTCAGACCTACCTGGCCATCGAGTCCATTGGGCCGTGTCCTCTCTGCCCCTGACGGCTCCATCCCGCCCCGGGTGACTGGTAACCCATTTGTCAGGTAAAACGGGGGAGCAGAGGTGAGCCTGTGACACTTAGTCAAGTAACAACAGTTGTCACTCTCTCTTGTTTAATCCTATAGTGGAGTACGACAAGGAGCTCTCCCCTCGCCAGCGACACCACAAAGAGTTCAAGTTCAACTTATCCCAGATTCCTGAGGGTGAGGCGGTGACGGCTGCTGAATTCCGCATCTACAAGGACTGTGTTGTGGGGAGTTTTAAAAACCAAACTTTTCTTATCAGCATTTATCAAGTCTTACAGGAGCGTCAGCACAGGTATGAAGGCTCGAGGAAGCCCAAAAGGTGGGGCCGGACCCCATTTCCCACCCTCTGCCATCACATGCCCCCGAGTATGTCTGTGGAAAGCGACATGGATTTCAGGGGCAGCCTGTGAATGTGACGAGACGGGCGGCTTGAAAGGCGGCGTTTAGCTGGCAAGATTGTTTGGCTGTTAAACTGACCTTCCAAACAGTATTCTCTTCCTGAGCAAGCCAGTGAGTGGCGTATACTAAGCATCCTTTGTGATCAGACAAGCCCATAATTCACTGGAGATGAAATGCTGCCTGCTGTTGTTTGGTCCCTACTTTGAATGATGTGTGAGGGTGGCGAAAGTCAGTTCACAAATTAAAATTATATGATGACTCTCATAAGTGATATTCATTCAAATGACCACAGGCTGTGTGTTCATGCATATAGCGTATGCGCACACATGTTTGTCTTCAAGCGTGTGTGTTGTGTTTTTGCCATTAGGATGCAAGGGGATGTTAGATCCCCTCTTATGTCTGTATTATTCTTGTTTTCTAAAATGAGTCCAAGCCATTGGAAAAGGGCTGTAATAAAGTATCTTCCTGGGGCAACTGCCTAGCAGTGAAGAAAAACTTGGAGGATCTGAAGGGCAAAGGGATGAAGACTGTCACAATTAGTTCTGATCTGTAGTACATAAAAAAGAAGGCAATGACTGTGAATTCTACTGGTATTTAGGGGTCAGTTTAGGTGTCCAGTGAGAGCTGGGCACATGAGGGTAGGCTGGCACAACAGCTGCTGGAGCTGCATTTAGTCTGCAGGTAGCCTGGCATCGCTCTGTAGTTCTCGGGCTGCAGAGGTAGAAATGAAGCCAGTGATATGACAGTGTGGGAATGATACGGTGACACAAAGAATTAAAAGAATGGATGGAGGAGGGAACCCCGCTCTCACGGACTCTAGGAGGAATTTGTCACCGTTGGTTTTATAAACCAAGTCTAGATTCTTGGCTTTGGTCTTGGAAGTCTTTAGACTTTAAGCATTTCCAAAGGTTTAGGAACTACTTTGGTTTCTTCTGAATGTGTTGACCTATATATGGTTCTGCCACAAATACACACCCTGAAATCTTGAGGAACATGAATTTGGCCTAGGAAAGGCAGAGTATACTTTTGAAAAAACCACCATCGGGCAACCCTCATGCAAGGTCAAGTCTGAAATGGGGGAAGTAGAAGAAAGAAGGGCAGATGGCAAGCCCTGGGGATGCACCATGGTGCTGAACGTACACACTGCTGGTTGCAGGTGAATTCTCAGCTGGGCAGTTAAGTAATGAGTAAAACAAAGCCATTGTGGTATCTTTATAATGCACCAAATTTTCAGACGAAAAGGGAAAATGATGTCTGATTTTCACTCTCACATAGGAGTATATTCAATGGTTTTCCTATAGAAGGCCTCTTTTGCACAGCAAACCATTTATTGCTAGATATTTGTCTTTTGATATTTGGGGAGAATTGGTATTCAGTGATTCTTTGGCAGGGCTTTAGCACTGATTTTTCAGTCTGCTGAATTATTTATTCCATTATGTTTCTCTGGTGGGAGTAACCTACTGGTACTTTTTTGGCTCAGAATTTTGTTTAGAATACATGATTTTCTCTGTCCTGAGAGAAAAACACTATAGTAAAAACATTAGGCTGGAAGTTTAGTGACTATAGAATTTTTTTTTTTAAGTTTTTAAGAAAGAGCCAACAGAGTCTTTGTGAGGTTTATACTGAACTCCAGCCAAGACAGAACAGCTGCCTTGGGCTCAAGATGGTGGCGACATATACTTCCTTGAGGCCAGCAGTCAGTTTGGAAAACAAAATCCCGCATGGCCCCAACCTCTAGTGGCTCCCCATCAAAGCAGAGAGCTGTCCCATGTTGCCATCTAGGACAAGAGCATTTGGTGACTGGATGTGTTTAATTTTTGTGCACAGGAGAGGGAAAACAGTGGGAGAACTGGGGAAGTTTCATGCTTTTGAAGGGCTCCAGGGTGGCCAGGAGATTTCTTATCTGTGGGCCAGGAGCCCAGGCCTCCTGCTGTCCCCAGCATCCTTCCAGGGTCCTCCAGATTTCACCGTAGGCTGCGGGGGCAGGGGGGAGCTCAGTCTCCCCATCTGTACCGTCTTGCGGTGTCTTGGCTGAGAATCTTTTTCCAAGCTTGTAAATAAAGTTATTTGTCTGATCCACGTTTAAGTGAAATCTGCAGCATTTGAAGGATTCCTTTAATTTAGCAAAAGTTTGTTTTGCAAAATAATTGGCCTCACTGAAATAGGGGGTCAGGATTTTAAAGGCTGAGTCATACACTCAGCGGAGATCGGGGGAAGTGATGGTCTAGACCCTTGATACAAAAGGCAGTCAGGAAACCTGACCCACTGAGGGCCAGTAAGGATTCATGGGTAGTTGGCCTCTGCTGTGGATGCCACAGAAACATGTTTATTTGGCTGATAATCAGTCATTGGACCAGGTAAGTTTTTAAACTGTAGCTACTTGAATAGATGGTGCTTTTAGTAAGATCAGGGAAATACTTGCTACTTTACTCAGAACTTGAAAATAAGCCCTTAGATCAATTTAAGTCATGGAAAGATGAGAGGTGACCCATAGGTTGGATAGAATGAGCTCAGCAACTCAAGTCTACACTAAGTCCACACAACACAGGATATCCTTTGCATTTTATTTTTTAAAATTTATTCCATGGTATCATATGGTGTCTGTATTTTAGGATGAGTTGGTGGGCTGGGAGTGTAGGTCAGTGGTACAGTGCTTGTCTGGCATGCATGAGGCCCCGGGTTTAGTCCCCAGTGGTACAAAAAAAAAAAGTGTCAATATTCAGTGTTATAAATCATTATATTCTTATAGTGACACTGATAAAAATTTGCATTTATGAAGAACTAACTGTTTGGAGAAGACCTTCTTTTATATTCTCTCATTAGGACTTTACCTTGACCCATCAGGTAGACAGGCCAGGCATGTTACCTTTCAGAGAGTCGTGGATGGCACACCTGAAGGTGCCTAAACTGTTGTCCTCTGTGCTTCCTAAAAGTCACCCTGATGATGTGAGGACTGTCCCAAGATAAAGATGAAGTGCCAGGAACCAGTAAGCATGTCCCCACCCCTCCATTTCCCTGAGTGTGGGTGTGGGCACCCAAGGGTGTTTCTGTGTGGATCAAAAGTAGTTTGTGTAGGGAAAATGTATCTGGTGGAGTTCAGGCTCTGGTACTTTGACTTCCAAGGGCTTCCTGCAGAAAACTTTTGTAAACTTTTATTGTTCTCTTGATCAATCATCCATCTATTAACCGTTTTTCTAGAGGAAGAGAGTAGAGGGGGGAAAAGACTAGAATTAATTTACAGGAAAGTACCGTATCTGCTCCTTTTCATAGTATTGTACATTTGTCCATTTGCTTCTGTACTATATTCTTCTGTGTGATATAAACACTAAACTGTCTTCACACTTGGAGTCTAGGCTGCTCTGAACACCTGTTGGCTTTTCATATTCATATATATTAGCATGATGATGCCGTGTTGCTTTTCACATGCGTTCATGACCTGTGTTCCTGTAGTTCTTAACTGAATTTCGTATATGTAGAGATCAAAGAGACTCTCTTGTAAGACAACCAGAGATTTTAAGAGAGACCGCTTTAGTATCTGAATCATGGTCCTGTTTGGTATATGAATTGGCCACATGTACTTCTGCTAGTTTTGACATTTCATGTTCTACTTGACACATTTGGGCAGTTTCACTGCTTGGCAGCAATGGGCTACCCTCTGTGTCTGTGATAACTTCTCTGTTTTACCGTGGTACTATAGTCTTTAGGAAGATATTTAAAGTGAGAATTAATTACCAAATTTAAAATGAATTTCCTCCTGGTATAAGTAATATCAAGACATACTCATTTAGAAACAGGCAAGGATATATACACATACACATATGTATATGTGTGTTATGCATATAAATAGGGTGTATATACATATGCATTTGTGCAGATTTATATAAATTGTTCATTTGTTTTTAAAGTTTGGGTCATATGTTTCATCCTAATTTCAGAATCCTTAGTATATGAATAAATGTAGTCAAGGAAACAAGCCAAAGCTGCTTCAGAGTTGATTTTCAAAACTTCGAGAAGAGACTTGTTAGGTCGACCTAGAGACTGGGCTGATGAAGTTGCTAGATCAATCCCAGACTAAATTATTGCCTTAATTTTTGAGAAAATTCACAAATTCTGATCTGTTTTACAGGTAGAATATAATTTCCTCGGAAGAGGAAATGACCATTAAAAGGCAAAAACATATTTTTCTAGAATTTTTGGTTTGATATTCTGAACCATTCATAGGAATAAGGATCCCAGGAATAAACTAGGGAAAGGAATGAAGATGAGTTTCCTGTTTGGACTTGTCTGAGTCCTGTGTGGTAAGGAGGTCTCATAGGAGGATTCATCTCAGCAGAATAAGCTACATCACAGTAGATTTAGGAGACTATAAGTGAGCCACTGAAGTAGATTAGAGAGCCCAGCTATAAGAGAATTTAAAAAAAAAAAAACCTGATGTACCCAGTACCATTTGTTGAAAATACTGTTCTTTTTCCTAATACTGCAGTGGCACCATCATCATAAACTAGGAGACCATATGTATGTGGTTCCATTTCTGGGATCTTTATTTTGTTCTCTTTGTTGATTTTTCTCCTCTTGCCCGGATACTGCACTGTCTTAATTATTTTAGTTTTGTAGTGAGGATTGATATCTGGTATGTAAGCTTCTCAAATTTGTTCTTGAGACCTTTTTGGCTACTAATGGCTCTTTATAATTTCATGGAAACTTTAAAATCTGTTAGCTTCAACAAAAACAAAAAATTTGTTGGGCTCCTAGTTGGGATTCCATTAAATCTAGACATCAGTCGGCCATGAGTTTACATTTTAGCAATATCAAGTGTACCATTACACAAGTATGGTGTTTATTGGGGCTTTCTTTAATAACTTTCAAAAATATATCGGTTTTTTTTATGGGTTGAGCATTTGTAAATGATACTTTTGTATCAACCAACTCTAAAGCTTTTGCAAATGATACTAGCTTTTTAAAACTTTCTGGGTCTAATTGTTTTTTTCTGACATGTACAAATCCACTGATATTTGTATATTAATCTTATATTCAGCAACCTCAAAGACACCCATGTTAATTCTAACAGATTTCTATATGATCTTTTGGAATTTCTATAATTATACCATCTATAAATATCAGCTTGCTTGCTTGCTCTCAAATTCCTATTTTTTGTTTCTCTTTTTACTGTGCTGACTCAGATATCCAGTACAATGTCAAAATCCACTCAGAATTCTAATCTCAGAAACCTCTGTAAAATTTCTAATCTCAGAGAGGAAAGTTAAACTATTTTGCCATTAAGAATGATGATTTTTATAAGTATTTGGTAGATAATCTATTAGATTAAAGAAATTATTTTCTATTCCTAGTTTTCTAAGACTTCTTTTAGATTAAGAATTGATATGAAATTTTACCAATTTTTTTCTGAATCTTTTGGGATATGGTTTTTTTCTCTTTTACAGTGTTAGTAACGGTAAATGATTTTCAAAATGTTAAACCCATTTTCCAACACTGAAACAACTTGTATTATTCTTTTTGTGTAAGACTGGATTCAAAGACCATTGGTAATTTTGCTATCTGGATCACCTGTGGGTCTGTTTCCATTGCCTTTTGCTTCCCTTGATCCTCATTTGATTTTATTTCCTAGAATACCTGATAACTTTATCAAATTGTGGACATAATTTAATAAATCAGTTCTAGATACTGCCATCTCCTTCCAGACTGGATTTAATGTTCTTCCAGAAATCAGATAAAATGCAGGCAAATCATTTTGTTCTCTTTGTTCTGGTTGAGGATGTGTTTCAGGATTTGCTAAGGTTCATCTGTTTCTAGGTTCCCCTTTTCCCTACAGTTTAGCCCATCAGGGTTTTCAACTGAAAGTCCAGAATGCTTACCAGAGGACCTCTTCCTTGGTGGGCTCTGAACTCTAATTTTTAACTCCCTAGCATTGAAAGACTGCCAGAAATTCTGCTTTGCTATTAAGCCTCTAAACAATTTCTTTTTGCTTGTTTTCTCAGCTTCTCATCCCATGTATACACAGCTTAATATTTGGCAAATATCTCAAATGAAAATATTGGTATTCGAGGTAGCCAGAACATGGCAGGGGGTGGGGTCCCTGGCTAGAAGCGAACCTGTGCTTCTATGAGATCACTTTTACACATTCAATGCAGCCTCTTTCCTCTGGGATCTTAGCCCTTTATGTCCTAGCTATCTCACGCTGTAGTTGTTATCCCTTGCCAAGGACATTGGCCCAAACTTTAGGCTGTTTCTGCTTTCCATTTGGAGTATGCCTCATGCTAGGAATTAACAAATGTTCTGGAATGAAGAAGCAACAGCAAATACAGGGCTCTCTTGGTGTATTTCTTCAAGGTCCTTGTCTTGACCCATGAAGTGTTGCCTGGCTAAGTTGCTCTAAGATGACTTCAAACAGTTTTTTTTTTTTTATTGTTGTTGTTGTTGAACCATTATTTTTAGTCACGCTTGGTTTCAGTGGAAGCTGAAGTCTCTGGGTAATATTTTTTATTATGTGCATTTGGAAGTCTTTTAACTGATTCCCCACAAATGTTGCTGTTTGCATCGGTAACCAAATGTTGTAGTTCCATATACAAGACCCGGACTCAGTATTCAATCCAGGATCTAGGAGGGTAATTTCTTCAGAAAAGCACTACTTAGGGGTTTTCAGTGCTAGCTGCTGGACTGAAGATAAAAATTCAATCTCTTTAGATACCTGAACCAGGTTTCTTTTTTGAAGAGAAGAGCAAATTTGAGACACCCAGATGGGAGAGGAAAACCAAAGCCTTTTATCGCTGAACGGCCACACCTGTTTCTCCTTCTGTTTCTGGCTCTCACAGCTATGATCCTTTAGGGGCTTCTGAGATCTTCCCGCTGACTTGATAATCTCTAGCTCTCTCAGTGTGAGCCTCGAGCAAGCAATGAACTTTTATATATTTATTCCTTTACCTCTGAAAGGGAGCTAATACAACTGATCCACATCCTCAGGTTGTGTGACTAGTTAGTTTCATCTTCCCAGTTAGATGCATATTCCTTATACCTAAAATGATCTGCCTGAAATTAAAAAGAAAAAAAAAGACTTAAGAATCTACCAAACCTTGTTCCTCAGCCTGTTCTGTTCTTGGTAGGGCATGGTGTAGAATTAAAGTTATCATAGAAAAGTGTCTACACTCAGAAGAATGCTGGACTATTTTATGGTTGGAGTTGAGCAAGAGATGCCGTCCTTGGGAAATGCTTATCCACAAGGTAAACTTTGAAGACAAAAGAAAATAGGTTTTTATTTGTGGAAACGACGCCTTATGTATTAATCATTCCTAGAAACAGATTGCTTTGGTTACATGCATCTCCATTCAAGGATTTCTAGCTTTGTGGGAGGCAAGCCCAATATTAGTGGTTAAGATTACTTTGTGCAACAATTTTTTTCTTAAATCATAAATTAGCATATTTTAACTGGTTCGTTTCCCCACATTGGACAAGGATGTGGAAATGTCAGACTGGGGAACTGAAATGGGTAAGCTTTGGAAAAAACATGGTTAAAAGGTGACAGAACCCTTCACCCCATCTGAGCTTGTCATTGGGCTAGGATGGAGTAGACACCAGCATTTGGAAATATTATTTTCTTTATGTGGCAAAAGAGAACAGGTTAAGTAGCCATAACCATGTATAATTCTCTCTCCGCCCCTCTTTTCTGTGTTGTACACAGAGAACCAAGTCTTTGAAAACACTGCTGTTTTGGACCTGATCTTTCCCATGATTTTGCTTATCAGCCTAACCCTGAGTGTGAGATACACGCTCGCTTGGGGGTGTCCTCTGTCTGCATTGCACTCTTTTAGGGCAAGCAGCAAGACATCTTGCGAACAGATGGCTTCGACCTTGAGTTGGAGACGGAGGTAGCGCTGTCACATTTCATGAAGAGGAAGATGCTTTTAGCTCTGGCTCACACACAGTGCTGCGCAGAGCAGCGGGGACTAGAAATGCGACTCTCAGGCCCCGCCCCAGGCTGCCCAGCCGGGAGCTCCAGAGTGAGAGACATTAACAACCCAGAGCACTCTGAGGCACGGCTCGCTGAGGACCACCGGGGTGGCAGAGAAGAGCATGCACTCTCGGGCCCGACGGCCTGGGTTCAAGTCCCAGCTCTGAGCTCACTGTCTCTGTGATTGTGAGCGAGGTACTTAGCCTCCCGGTACCTCAGTTTCCTCCCCTATAAACATGAGCTGGTGTTAACAGTATTTAACCTCTTTAAGGCTTGTGAGAAATTGACGAACCTAAGAGCCCTGGGAACAGTCACAGAGTCGGCTCTGTATTAATATTTGCCATGTTAGTGGCCTGATAGCCAGCGGATTTGTGCTGGTTTGTAAGATGAAATAGCAGAATCAAGGTGCCTTTGACATTTGAAGCGTGTCTTTGTGCCTTGTAAGCTACTGAGGTGGAAGTGAGTAATATCAAGGGGCGTGACATCAGTTAAAACCCAACCAATTGTATACTAACTTGTATTCACTCTCCCTACTCCAATCTGTGTGTAGCAGTTTACTCTGGTTTGTAATACTCAATTTTCAAATATTCTGTTCCCTTTCTATCTCTCTAGTGGTAAAATACCTTATATAAAGACAAAGTACAAAGCAAGGGCTTGATGATCTAATTTTCTAAAATGATTTTCTTTCGTTCTAGCTCTTATTTTCCTTATTGCTTAAAGAGAGTTTACCAGTATACGAATGTTGTCTAGTATCTTGGTTTGCTATTAGTTCCAGGCACAAATGCCAAGGGAATGTGTTGCGAAGGAATAGACCACAGAATCACTTTATCAAGTATTTCCTAAGTTTGCTTGTTTTGATTGTATAAATTCTACTTTATCAAAGATATTTTTCTAGTGTGATGGTTAGTGGTTAAAACAGTTATATTTTGACTAGCTTGGTGGGACCTGCATGGGTTCAGTTTTTCAAGAAGGGTCGAACCCAGGGAGAAGGAGCTTGGGTACCTGTTGCCCTACCCCAAGGGCGAAGAAGAGAAAGACACGCTGTGTTGAGTGCTCAGTGTGGTCAGCCTGCTGGACCCCGGTGGGCGCTCTGGCAGCGGTGACGGCAGGGACCACCTGGGGTCCATTGTGTCTGCTGACCCAGCTCTACATGTCTCTGAGCAGCATGCTGGTCAGTCAGCTTGAGCTCCAGGGGGAGTTTTTTTAATTTCTAGAAATCTTCAGTTAGGTTTATTGATTAGGAACTTTATTTGTCTAGGCTGATCACAGTGGGAGGAAGATCGTGCCCTAGATCTGGAGTGACATTGAGCAGAGTGACCCTGTTCTGTCCTTGGAGATAGAAACCTGGCTCATCATTCAGCATGGGGTCTTGTGTTAGTTAAGAATAAAATAGTCTATGAGTGCTTTCCAAATTGTATCTCTTTGACTTTAAGAGTTTCTTCCTAACTTGAGAATATATCCTCAATCAGTCATGGTGGTGATTTTGCCAGATTAGGATCCTTCATTTAGCACTGTCCTGTGTCTTACACGAGAACATCTTATCTCACCTCTGCCAAATTGGGATGTGGGAGACTTGTGTGCATCTCGTGTGAAGCTACACGTTTTTTGTACGTGTGGTGCTGGGGATGGAGCCCAGGACCGTGGGCCTGTGAGACGAGTGCTCTACCCATGAGGGGCCGCCTTCCCCATCTTGAGGCTACACTTTTACAGAGTCAGTAGACTGGGAAGGCCAAGGGTCACTGAAGGAAAGAAAATAGATGTGAGTCAGACCAGAACTGTTTCAGCGACTGCTCGTAACTAGTATGTCTTAAATGCTTTGAGGGTGGGGCAATAGAGCTGTTCCTCACCCTGGCTGTGTGTGTCTTGATCTGCTTTCTACTGCTGTAGCATTGTCTAAGACTCGGTAATTTAGAAAGCACAGGATATTTTTGTTTGTTTGTTTTTTTGAGACAGGATCTTACTGTGTAGTTCAAAGAGGCCTGGAACTCACTATATAGCCCACCAGGGCTGGTCTTGCACTCATAGCAGTCCTCCTGCCTCAGCCTCCTGAGTGCTGAGATTACGGGTGTGTACCACCTTGCCTGGCTCTACAACAGAAATCAATTGTAGAAGCTGGGAAGTCCAGGGTGGAGGGATCATGTCTGTGAGGACCTTCTTGCTGGGTTATGTTGTAATGGAAGGCAGAGGGTGAGAGAACACAACAAAAGAGAGCAAGAGGGAGGGGAACGAGTGACCTTTTCATCAGGAACCCGCTCCAGTGAGGATGCCATGAACACGTTCCTGCTGGCCAGAACCACCATGTGTGACTGTCCCATCGGGCAGTTTGTACCACAGATAGATCTATCGCTTTTATTGTTTTTTAAATTAATAAAATTAATAAAAAGGCACCTGATGGGACAGACAGACATGTACCACCAGTGGTTCAAGCCCCCTGGCCGTGAGACATGAATTACAGCCCTGTCGAGTACATGAATGTGCAAATCCATTCGTGTGACAGAGTCCTGGTGGCTTAATTGTCCTCTTCATGTTCCCACCTCTCAATACCGTTGGACTGGAGATTAAGTTTCTGGCCCGCAGACTTGGGGACACATTCAAACCGGAGCAGTGTGTTAAGATGTTCTATGCAGAGCTCACAGTATTCTGCTGGGGAAAAGGAGCAGGGTGTGACCAGGAGCTCACTGGGCGCCATCTCAGTAGGACTGTCCATAGGAGGCGTTAGCCAGAGAGGGCACCTTCCTGCCTGCGCCTCTCCTCACCCCGACCCTCATGTGTTCAGCCACTTAGGAGTCCTCGTCCTGTGTCTGCCCTGCGTATCTTAATGCACCTGGAATGTCTAGCTGACTTTGGCTTATGGCAGTATATTTTGATCTTACTCTGAGCTCTCGCTCAGCCTGTACTCTACACTCGCCGGTGCTACTTGTTGCATATGGGATATGATCACAAAATATGTGATGGCAGGGAGGCCAGGCTGTATTTAAATTTGTTTTCTCCATGACTGTGGAAGGTGTCGGCATCAAAATGGAGTCACTTAGGTCAAACTCTAACAAAATGGAGGCAGGAGCTCATCAAGGAGAGGAGCCCTTGCACCCATATTCCTATAGCAAGAATCATTACAAGAAATTCCTCCAAACTGCAGTATTCCAGAGCTGCCTTGTGCACAGGGATGCTTGCCCGACGATGGTGGTCTCCACCAAAGAACTAACATCAGTTCCTGTAGTAAGCCCTTGTAACCAGAGGCCTTTGTTTCAAAACAGCCTGAATGGATGTCTTCTTTGTCCTTTTAAAAGCTTCCTCTTGGGGCTGGGGATGTAGCTCAGTGTTTTCTTAGCATGTGCAAGGCCCTGGTTTCCATTCCTGGCACCACTAAAACCAAGAGTAGAGTTTCCTCTTTCCCCATCCTCTTCTGAGGCAGCCTTGGGCCACCATCGCATGCATATCCTAGATTGCAATCTCTTCCAGTTCCCAAATAAATGCTTTGTTTAGAGACTTGGTCTCTATGTTGCTCAGTTCAAGTGTACAGGCCTGTGTGTGCTTGAGATCTCGCTAGGGCTCCGTCCCTCCACTGTAGAAAGTGCCGTCCAGATGCGGTTTGCCTCTTCTGCTCGTGCCGAGGGTGATGGAAACCCCCGGCACAGTGCTTCATGGATTGAAAGCATGGTGTAAACACTGTCACTTCTTCATCCTCTCACAAAGGACCTCGGCATCCTAGACCTAAGCTTCTAAGTTCCAGACCACCTTGCCACCACTGGCCCACAGGGTTTTCATCTTTCAAGGCTCGGATGTTGGACCACATGTGTTTAACAGGTCTCGTAAACACTGAGGCTTGGCATGACTTTCATTGTTAGTTAGAAAAGTGCCACAGACACAGCTGAATTTTTGGGGCCCCACCGTAACCCCGTAGCACAGCTAGGATAGAAACTCGGCCCTTTGTGTCCGCAGAGCACCACAAAACCTGGAGGTTCACCTATTTCCATGTACTGATGACTAATCCTTCTCGTTGACTTTCTTTTGCCTTTGGCCCAGGTTTCACATTGATTCATATTCCCCCTGTGTCATTCATGCCCTTTTCCTCTCTTCCCATTTTTTCCTCTTTCCCTCTTTTTGGGTGGTGGCTTTATATTTCATCCCTCACTTTCTCCTGTAATTGGCTCCTATTTCCCTTGCTGTAAAATCTACTCTTCAAAACAATAAAAGCTTATTGCATCTCTTCCTACCAGTTATGCCACACTCAGACTTGGACTGTATTTCTATGTTCTCTTTATTATAAGTGCTTAAAAATTAGATGGCTGTTGCATCTTTGAAGCCCTGTAAATCACTGACTCTCAGCAGTAGCTCCTTACCATGCCTTTTTGGCCTCAGGAGCAGCCTCCTGCCTGCATTTCTATCTAGGTCTGGATTCTGGATGGTGCCAGCCAAAGTCTGCCCCTCTGACATGAATGTGTCCTGTGCTTCCTTTGGGACCAGGGCTATTTTTCCCATGGCACCCTTCATAGCATCCGTGTTATTTTTGGACTCAGATCTTCTATGACCTCCCAGAATTTATGTCTGTCTGCATCTGAACTTCAAAGCCTTGGACTTGCAATCTCCTCTTGCTGTTTTCCATGGAACCCCTTGTCTCCCTGCTCACAGTTGTTGCTCCAGGGATTGGGGGGGCAGCTTGTCTGCAGGGAGTGTGATACGTTCGTGTCAGGAGAACTTTAAAGAGGACAGGCCGGAGTGCGGCCCCCGCAGGCTCTGCCAAGCAGCTGAGTAAACTCCTCTTTGCTGTGCCTACTGTTTATTTTTGGGAAAGATGACAATAGAGTTCCCTTCTAAGGCTCAGCAGCCGTGCAAGCAGGAAAAATGGTCTGTTCCCATCAGAGATATCTAAAATTTTTCACTTGGATGTTTCACTGGCCTCATAAAATAATTTGCAGACGAGAAATGAATTTCATTCATTCATCACAGGCTGTCTTTGGTAATCTCAAAAGGGGTGTGTCGACATGGGAAACTTTCTGAATCAAAACTAAGTCCCTTCACCTGTTCTTTCCTTAGATTCTTTCATTTGTGAGCTTGTGATCCTGGCTGCTCATCTGAGTCTCAGTTTCCCCAGCTACAAAATGGAGATAATGTTATATTACTATATTTTCCTGAAAATAAGACCTAGCTGGAAAATAATCAGCCTTGAAAACTAGAGATCAAAAATGGCATCCCCGGTCAATCTATCCTTTCCTTACCTGCATTACAGAGTAGCCACCAAGCAAAAGAATAGTGACAGCAGGGGAGACAAGGATGGGCTGATTGGGGCTGGCATTTTTGATCTCTAATTTTGAAGGACGATTATTTTCCAGCTAGGTCTTATTTTGGGGGAAAGGGAGTACCTAGCTTTTAGGATTATTATAGACTGAGCTAAGAAAATTAGGTGCAAGTACTTTGTAACATACTTCAGTGTACACTATTAGTGTTATGATGATCATCTTAAATTTAGTAAAAGGCAAAAGGTGTATATGATCTGATGAGAAACCAGAGTATCATCTAACTGTAGTACAGGTCGGCTATGCCTTATTAAAAAAAAATGCTGGGGACCAACAGTGTTTTTGATTTGGAACATATTTGCATATACATGATGAGGTATTTTGAGGATGGTTTCCAAGTCTAAACAAGACATTCACTTTTATTTCACACACACTTTATGCACTTTGCCTGAATGTACAGAGCTTAAGTGACGTGACAGATGATTTTTGTGCAACCCTTTCAGTGCCCCTGTGTTTGGACTGCTCCCCATCCCACAAGGCTGGGTGTGGAATTATCCATGTGTGGCATTTTGACAGGATCAAAACGTTTTAGATTTTGGAACCTCTTGGGGTTTGAATGCTAGTGATATTTTTATCCTTGCAAGACATCACAGCAAAATACTTCAAGCACCAGAGGATTTGAGTTTCTTCATGGCCAAAATATAGTCCTCCCTGTGGTGGGAATCCCCAGCTACTTCATTCTAGTGTAGGGGCCTGTCATCTCAGCTCCTAGGAGGCTGAAGCAGGAGGATTGCTATGAGTTTGAGGCTAGACTGGGCTACATAGTGAGTTCAAAACCAGCCTGAGCTACATAGCAAAACCCTATCTCAAACAAACATATCAAAAATGAACTTCTAACCCTTGTTATACAGTCTGTGTGAAAAAAGTCACTCACCTTGGAGCATTCAGGGGGCTCCATTAGAGAAAGAGAACAGGTTGCTGGGAAATGTGATGTGACTTCTAGTTTCTCTTACTTCACGGGCACTAATATGATGATTTTCAGGTCCTAATTTCAAAAATGATTTTTAACCAAGACCCGCCTTTGTGAATGCTCCTTGGGTCCCAATTTTAATCTTAATCCTGTTCCTCTCTGCTGCCCGCTTTCCTTTTTAGAATTTACCAGCCCAGAATAAGCCGTTAACACCTGCATTAAAAATAAACTAATGCAGAAATAAATAAATATTAAAATGAATGAAATATTTATTTGTAATGTGTGCTGGTTTTAGAAAGGGTTCGATAGGCCAGCAGTCGCAAGGCTTTAGGGGAAGCTGCAGGAACCCTGGTGCATTGGTGACAGCCGATGTCCCTGGAGGCCTTGTCATGGGTTTGTGTGTCTCCTACCTGTGTCACACATCTGTCCCCTGTGGGGTGGCACAGGGCATCATCCTCAGACTTTGGTATTTTTCTGTCTGATGCCAGGACGGACAGACTGGGATCTATCATGGGACAGTGGGTCACTGAGCCACATTTTCTCTCTTTCAGAGACTCCGACCTGTTCTTGTTGGACACACGCGTCGTGTGGGCCTCAGAAGAAGGCTGGCTGGAATTTGACATCACGGCCACCAGCAACCTGTGGCTGGTGACGCCACAGCACAACATGGGGCTCCAGCTGAGCGTGGTGACACGGGACGGTGAGTTGGGTCTAACGTGCTACTGAAATCTGGCCGGTGGTCGCTTCCGTTCGCTTCCCCTCCTGCAGTTGTGGTAGAGCCCTGGTTGATGGTCCACCCTCAGCTCTGGGGTGACCTCATTTACTGTTCCCTTGTGGCTGCCACTGGAAACCAAAACCCTTCCTAGCAGGGACGTGGAGACCAGCTCGAACCATGTCCATCAGGCCCAGCAGTAATGGTAGGGGACAGAGTTCATGGGCAGAGGCAGGGGGATGTCGCGAGAAAGGAAGGCAGGACCTGGGTCTGCCAAGGGACCCCACTGGCCCCCCACCTCCTGTAGCTGCAGAGCTCAGGGTCCTCACATGCACACTCAACTCACTGATTGGGCAGAAATAAGATCAGAAGGAAAGAGGGAGGAGCATAGATGTATAAGACCATCAGAAATGGGAGAGCACCCAGAAGTCACCACACTCCTTCTATGACCCGTGTCTTGTGAAGAAGTGCTTGGTTCTGCCCAACAGAAGGGAGCCATTGCAGGTTGGAGAACATGTGATGCTTCTCCTTCGAATGCATTCCTCATGATCAGCATGTAGGCTCCTAGGAAGGGACATTGCACGGTGTCGCTGCGAGACTAAGATTCCGTGGAGTAAAGAGGCACGTGCTCTGGTTTGCATTCAAGGACTCCACATCAACCCCCGTGCGGCAGGCCTGGTGGGCAGAGATGGCCCCTACGACAAGCAGCCCTTCATGGTGGCCTTCTTCAAGGTGAGCGAAGTCCACGTGCGCACCACCAGGTCAGCCCCCGGCAGGCGCCGCCAGCAGAGTCGCAATCGCTCCACCCCGTCCCAGGACGTGTCCCGGGTCTCCAGCGCTTCCGGTAGGTCTGAGCACGGCCTCATTAGCCTCGGAGAGAAGGCAGCTCGGGCTACTGGCTTCAGAGTTTGACAGCTGCAGCTCATTAGGCGTGGGCACCCATAGGTGTCTTTGCATGATGGCAGATTGTCACAGTCACAGAGTGTAAGTGGGTTCCTGGAGCCCTCAGCTGAACTCTTGTGACCCAAAGACCCCAGCTATAGGCATCCTGACTGCCCCTTTACACAGATGAACATCTATTTGGTTAGATTTGCCCAGCTCCTTTTCCCATCAAATTTCCATCAAAATCATGGAAACATTTATTTCTGCTTGTGCTATCCTGGGGAGCTGTGTTGTGCTGTCGAGTACCCCTTATCTGAAGTGCTCGGGGTCAGAAGTGCTTCAGATGTTTTATTTTTTCAGATTTTGGAATATTTGCATATACATAACAAGATATCTTGGGGACAGGAGCCAGCCCAAATGCAAAGCTCAGTTATGTTTTATAGACACCATGTATCCAGCCTGAAGCTCATTTACACAGCACTTTTAGAGTGTCTGTGTTTTGACTGTGTTTTGACCATCACATGAGCTCAGGGTAGGACTTTCTACTTGTGGCATCATGTTAGCACTCAGAAGCTTTCAAATTTTGGAGCTTTTCAGACTTCGGCTTTTCAGACCGGACTGCTCAACGGGTGCACACAAACCTGTGTGTTTGTGTAACGTGCACTTGTATTTATCAGTGCTCTGGGCCGGAAGTGACAGAAAGTCAACCCCAGCAGCCTTCAAAAATGGATTTTATTGAATTGGGAAACTCAAGGGTTCTCGCTCTTGGCTTGGCTGAAGCCGTGGGCTCAGGTGACGTTAGGAATCTCTCTTCTTTTCTGTTTTCCTTTGTTGGTGGCATTCTCAGAGTCTCTCTGCATGGTGGCAGGAAGGCAGCCCAGTCCCAGGACGTTGTCACCCTTGGCAATCTCGGCCACAGATGGACAGCCCGTCTTTCCGGCAGTTTTGGCAGAGAGCAGGGGGCTGGCCTGCATCCTGCGTCCGACCCCACAGCTCCCTGCTGGCTAGGAAGTGCTCTGGTTGGCCAGGCCGCAGGGTGTGTGTACTTTTAGGGACAGGGAGGGGTCAGCCTCGTTGTACACAGAACAGGCAAGTCCACAGGGAAGGGGGAAGAAACAGCCCTTACTGCTTGTGTCTTTGGTCTGTGTGTCCTTCGTAGTGTCCCTCCCATGCCACGCCCTGTAGGAGGGACCTGAACCCATTCTGGCAGCACAGCAGAGAGAAGCAGCCCTCCCCCTGACAGCCAGCCATGTAGCTATTAAGTTGAATTGAATTCAAACCCGGACATTTTCGCCTCTCCGGTGAGGGCTTGCAGGACCTGGGTGTCCTTTGGCTGTTTGAGTGGCCTGGAGATCAAAAAGGGAGCCGAAGTTTCGTGGTAGGATTTGAAATCAGCGAACTTGCTTACCTTGTGGCTACCCTTTGACTTTGGACAAACCAAATCTATTTCAGATTGTCTTTTCTTATCTGTAAACTGGGGATGACGAGTGCCTTGCAGATTGGTTGGAATTAAATGAAATTCACTTGATTTGGCTCAAAATAGCACTCAAAGATTAGTTATATCCAATTGTAAGAAGTAAGTGCCCAAGGCATATGTGTGCTGGAAGTAAAATACTGCAGGAAGTCGCATTTATTTTCCAGGTGGCTGTTTATAAATGTCACTTTCACTGCCCAGAAAGAGTTAATGCAATTCCCAAAACGTCTGGTTTTATTCTGGGAAGAAGTATCTCCTAAATTTTGGGTTCCGACTTTGTGAGCTGTCTTTTCCACCAGTAACTTGAATATGGAACTTGAGATCACCACTCAGTGTGCGGTGACATTGTGTTTCTGGCCTTCACGGTATTTCTTGGAAACCTTGCACAGCATGGGTGTTCCTGTGTTTACCACTACAAACAGTCAGAGCTGGGGCTTTAAAAAGAGAAGAAGGAAAAGAGGGGCCTGCTTGCTTTTATTCATGTCACAGGCAGCTTGCTGAACAGAGCTAATAATCTGCGGTTCCCTCTGGGGCACGATGGTGGCGTCTGCCAGTGGTGGGCTTCAAGTCATTCATGACCTGTGGTCAGTTCGTACTGTGACCTCAGACATGGAGGCATCTCTTGAAATGCTGATTACCTTTTAAAATTAAAATCTCGCTTGATTAATTCAACACCCACCCCGCCAGCCCAATATGCACACCAATTTTTTTTTTTAATTGAGAAAACATGTTGTTGCTGATTTGGGTTTTAGCAATGGCACCCAATTATTATTTTCCAAGGCTCTTTCAACTATTTCTTTTTTTTCCAATTTGATGAGTCAAAATTAAATAGGATATTAAAGTTGATCTAGTTTATAATAAGATTCAAATGTCTCTGTTTCATTTTGGTTCCCCCACCCCCTGCCTCCCAAGCCAGGGCTTCCCGATTTCCCTTGCTCCTTTTAGCAGTACTAGGGCAAAAGTTTGTACAAAATCCCCATGACTGCAATGCTTACAAGTCCCCAGGAAGTACTGCAGTGAAGGGTCCTCCCTTCTCATTGTCTTCTAAGATCCTCACCAGTGAGAAGCTGCCCGTGTGTGGCCCAGAGAACTCATTTGGGTATTTGGCTCTGCGTTCTTCTTTAAATGGAGTGGATATGCAGAAAGAGAGATTTGTCTCCAAGAAGGGATTTCCAGAAAGTTGGTCAGCTACCTGGAGAAACACGCTTTGGGTCTCAGCCTCTCCTTCCAGGGCCCAGGATGTCACAAGTTGCTGGGCCTTTGAGAGCCAGGCCGATGTTGCCGCGGTGGAGAATTGCTGTTGCTGGTATGACTCCAGCCAGCTCTCTCCTTGCAAATCTCTGAGAGGGTTGAAGGGAGAAATTACTTTGCCTCTGCTGCCCCCGTTCTTCCACAGTGTGCTCGTGGGGAACTGATACTTCTCCACCAAAGCAGCCACTTTTGGAAGAAACCCACCAGGAATCGTCTTGCATCTGGGTAAAGAACTAAACATCATTTATCAAATTGCCTGTCATCAGGGCGAAACGTGGCAAGGAAATCAGTAGCTATGTTGGGAACTATGCTGTGGATGCCTGAGAAAACCCGACTAGTCCACTACAAGGGAGGAACCCGGAGCCCATCTGCCACCCCCCATCTGCCACCCACCAAGGTCTACGCTAACATTTGTAGTTGGCCTTCAAGCTGGACTTTCCGAACTTGTGCGCTGGACAGTGCCTGGGTCTGTGTGGTGACCTGTGCCCTCGCTTCTCAGCAGCTACATGCTATACTGGAGTGCTGGGTGCTGGGTGCTGCATGCTGGGTGCTGGGTGCTGGCTGGGCTGCCCCTCCCCTGTGGGTTTGCGCGGTCTCTGTACAGCCTCGCTGTTGTCACTCATGTTGGACGGTGCTGGATCAAGCCACACCGCGCAGCCTGCTGGGGATTCTAATGAATCTGGTGACTCTTTCTCAGCCTCCGGTTCTCACCATCTCCTGCATTTGTGACACCCTTCTTTTGGGTTCTTCAACTCTTCTTTAGGCGTTGTTTTCTACCTGGTGCTCTTCTCCCTCTTTTATGGTCTCTCTCTCGGATTCATTACAGTAAGTTCCTGACTGACAAACGAGTTCTGTTCTGGGAGAACGTTCATAAGTTATCAGTTTGTAAGTTCGACAGTGTGAGTCTTGTCACCTTTGACATAAATATACAATGCAAAGCATTAAAAAACCAAACACACAAAATCCTGTAAATAAACTATTTTTATTTCTACAGTACCTCAGAATGGAGGTAGAGTACAACAGCAGGCCGACAGGGGATGGCACAGTGTGAACTGACAGGAAGAGTCACTCGCTGGTGGAGGGAGAGTGGATGAGAGTCGGAACCTCAACTTTAGGAGACGCTTCTTCCCAGAGAAAAACCAGGCACTTTGGGAGTTGCATCAACTCTTTCTGGGCAGCAAAAGTGACATTTATAAACAGCCACCTGAAAAAATAAATGCGACTTCCTGCAGTATTTTACTTCCGGCACACGTAGGCCTTGAGCACCTACTTCTTATAGTTGGAGCTGAAGGGTCATCGCAGTAGGCGAGGGAGGGCAAGATGGACTTCGGCCCACACCTGCTGTCGATGACGCAGGGCTTCGGGTGGATTCAGTTCTGTCTGCCCTCTGGAAAGGGCGGTCCAGTGATGTCGGAGTGCTGGCTCTTTTTCCCATCCTAGATGACTCTGTAGCACCAGCAGCAGTCTGAATGGCTGCTGTAACCTTCGTGTATCATTCTGTGTTGGGGTCCTGGGCCTCTTCAAGAGAGGAAGATCCCCTCGCCATTTCCTGGGTCGTGAATCTCTTGGTTCTTCAGTTCCATGTTCCTCTTGGCCCCCCTCATCTTTTCCCTGAGCTTCTAGTTCCATCAGGTCCTTGTTGCACACCAAGGACTTCAGTGAAGTTGTCCTCTTGCCCATCTAGCACCCGCTTCTTGCTAAGGGCCACTAAGTTGTTGAAACCTCTCTGGACTCCTTACCCATCTTCTCAGTTCTGTGAACAAACTGTAGGCAGAGGTTCTTCCAAACTCCATTCATAACAACAGCCGAAACCTCACTCCAGGTAAAACTGACATTTTTATGGCCTTGTAGATATCCAGTGAGGGCGAAATTTTTAGAGCTTTCAGTGATAACAAATGGCCTGATGCTGTGTGTGTGCCGTAGGTTGCAAAATTGTTGCAAGGTTGTTCCTATTTCATCAGCTCCCTTCACTGCCTGACAAAAAGTGTGACGTAAATAATATTTGTTGAAAGTCATAATAACTCTTTGGTCCATAGGTTGGACGAGTGTCGTGTTATTCGGTGGCAGACACACTACTTTGACTTTGGGATGAAAGTCATCCATGAATTGGGGGTGACCTGGTACACTGTCAGGCAGCAAAAGAATGTTGAATGGAATGTCTTTCTCCAAACAATATTTCTCTATCTCTGGGATAAAGTGGCAGAAAAATCAGTCCTGGAAATGGCCTGTGTAACCAGGCTTTGGAATTTCTCTTCCACACAACAGGTAGAGAGCCCTTGGCTATGTTTTTGAGGGCTCTTGGGTTCCCTGAATGGTAAACTAAGAGAGACTCTAGTTTCATATCACTGGAAGCTTTTCCACCAATCAGAGTGAGAGTGTCGCTTGCTGCTTTGAAGCCTGGCATCACCTTTGCCTCTTTACTAATGCAATTTCGTTTTGGCCTCCTCTTCCAGTACAGTCCTGTCTCATTGATGTTAACAACCTGTTGGAGTAAATAAGCATCTTCATTAATAATTTCTCTAGGCGCTGCTAGAAATTCTTTGGCGGCTGTGGTATCCACACTTGCAGCCTCACCACTCACCTTTATGTTGTGAAGGTTGGCTCTAGCCTTGAGCCTGTTAAACCATCCATGGCTGGCAGTGAAAGTGCGCCCCGTTCACTCCATTTCTTCTTCAAATCTTCAAACAGGCTTTTTAGCTTTCTCTCGATAAGCATAAGCTGAGTGGGACTTGATGCTGATGCCAATCCTGTATCCACGCACTGGGACGTTTCACCATCTCCTCAATCACTTTATCACACTTTTTGGATATTATTGATGACTTCATTATCACAGCAAATTTCATATGGTCCATGATCTTGTCCTTGTTCTTACAAATGTCCTAATGGTCGAATAATTCATGTTACAAGAATGAGCAACATCTGCCATCTTTTTGCCTCAGCCCAATCTCTCAAATATTTTCACTTTTGTTGCAATGGTTGTTGCTTTGCGCTTCCTAGACTGTACACTATCGCACTGTGCAGTAAGCACACAGCAGTACAACTGTGACAATTTCTGGCAGACACGTGAGCTACTTCCGCAATTTATTCACAAATACGAATGTTCAGAGTGTAAGGTCCATTTGTATCTGTGAAAGTTTGCAGCTTGAATGTTTGTAGGTCAGGGACTGTGCTTTGTCCTCTGGGGGACTGTAATACCATTTGGTCAATGCATTTTGAGGTCTATGAATAGCGGCCTTGAAGGATGGTTCCCTTCGATGATTCTGGACTGTGATCCAGCTACTTTTCAAGGATCCTTCCAAGACATCTCTGAGAAGGAAGAGGTAGTTAATGTTGTTTCACATCAACTAGTGAGTTGGAAGTTTTCTGCTGCTGACATAGTAACTTAGAATTGGTCTTCCTTGTGTCAGATGAGGGCTGGAATGTTGTCTGTGACTTTTAACAGTTGGTGTAAAATCAGAGTTGTCTCTCTCCTGTTTACGCTGTCACCATCGAGTTCCACCAGCAAGCCTCAAGACCCTGTGTGTCCGGGCACGAGTCTGTCATCGCTCCAGCACTACCCGTGAGCATTTCTTAGAGTGCGTTCTTCCTCCCTCTCCTTCCCACCCATCTGAACATGTATCTTTAAGGATGTCAGGGAAAGTGCGGCTGCAGGAAAGTTAGACGACTGGCTCTTCTTGCTGATCTCCTATCCCTGGAACTTGCCGGTTTGGACTGTGGAATATGCTTCCGGCGTGAGAAGGGGAACCAGAATTCATCTCTGGCAGAATCAACCCCTTTTTGTACTTGGTTATGACTATGCAATCTTTTGCTATAGATTTCAAGGGACTGTGATCCACAGACTGGGGCGGTCTCATTTTTATACTGTGCCCAGTACTTAATCATTGACTGTTTCAGGTTGGGGCTGCCAGAGCTGAGTGGGTCGCCCCGCAGTGAATGTTCAGGGAAGAACAGACACGTTAGGACTGAAAAATTACAGTCTTTTGGGCTTCATGGGAGCTAGGAATTTTACTTTGTTATTTTGATCTTAAATTAAAATTTTAGGATCTGGGGCTGGGGATTTGGCTCAGTGGTTAGAATCCTTGCCCAACAAGCCCAAGGCCTTGAGTTCCATCCCCAGCACCAAAAAAAAAAAAAAAAAAAAAAAAAAAAAAAAAAATTAAGGTCTGTAGCTTGGCTTGCAGATATGTTGCTTAAGAAATAGACACTTGTTCAGAACACTTGTTCCATCCTAAAATGGAATCAAATCTTAATTCTGCACAAATAAGAAAGGCAGGTGTAAGGTTAGTGATTGAAAAGTTAGAATCATTTCAAACCCTACTTTTATCAGGCTTGGTACTTTTTCACCACTAAATCTCCTGAGGATAATGATCATCAAGAAATGAGACAGGCCGGAAAGTTCCTTTCCACAGTCTCCCTAGTCCTCCCCTTGTGAATGTGCAAATGGCCAGCAATGGGAGCAGACAATACAAACTGAGCGTCCCTAATATGAAAATCCAAAATCCAAAATGCTCCAAAATCTGAAAGTTTTTGAGCATTATGTCAGCACTCAAAAAGTTTTAGCTTTTGAATTTTTTGATCAGTGACACTAATTTTGGTGAAGTCAATGCCTCTGTTCCAAACTCTGAAACACTTCTGGTCTCAAACATCTTAGATAAGGAATACTCAGCCTATAATAAAAACATATAATCCAGTGCTGCAAGGTGCCTAAATAATCCACCAGCAATTATCAACCCAGAGAGGGTGCAGGGGCTCAGGAGACCACTCCATCTAGGAAGTGATGAAGGGAACAGAAGGCGCTTGGAGCACAGGGGATCTTGGCGCTCAGTCTTTAAGGGGAGGCTTTGTCTATTTTTAAGACAGTTGGTTCCATGTTACTTCAAAATTAAGACTAAAGTTGAGAAGAGATCAAATTCCCACTCCGATTAAATGAAGTCCTATGAGACCTTGAAAATGGAACAATAAAATAGGCCACGAGTGATAATCCTCCAAGTTGTAAACAATATCTAGACTCTGCAGAGTAAGTTGTCCCCCAATCTATTGATACCAGAAATCAAAATCTCAGTATGGCCCACTGGCCTCTCCTGGTGTCTGACACAAGGAGCCTCCTGTGTGTCCCTCAATGGCTGTATTGATTGTGCAAGGTGAATGGGAGCCAGACTCATTTCGGATAAGACGGGCTGATAAGGCCACAGAAAGAGCAGCCAAGCCAATGAAGACAGAGGTGCCATTTTAACAGCTAGTATTTTGTCCTTGGTGTTGGCATTCTAGGAGAGAAGGGGAGAAGGGACATGAAAGTATCAATTGTTCGATTGTTCCTCTAAACACAAGCTTCCTCTGGGAAGAGTGTGTATCCTGAGCTCAGAAAAGCTGAGGGAGGACAGTGTGAAGCATGTCACCTTGTCCTGAGCTCTGGGAGTGGTGGCTGTTTTCCTGGTCACGTGTCACCTGCCGAGCAGGGTCAGCCCCCAGTGGCCCCGGTAACCCCTCAGACCACAGTGGGTGGGCTGCCTGGGCCCTGGAAGTCGAGCTGGGCTTTGGTGGTGGTGACCTAGGTGCTTCTGTGTCCCTGGAGCACCCTGTGATGTTGACATCTGCAGCTTGGTGGAGGCTGTGGCTTCTCTGCAGGCCCGGGCTCCTCCTGAGATTCTCCTGCCCTAAGCCCACCTATCCCTGGGCTTTCACTGTGTGAGCGGGTCCAAGCTCTCCCACTGTTGGATCCTTTGCCCTTGCTACGTGTATGGATACAAAGAAGCCTGGGTGACCTAACCCCCATGTCCTCCTTAGGGTTTGGGGTATGAGCTCCACAGTCAAGGTACATCTGTTGTGCACCTGACGTGGCTGCTGTCTGGGGTGACATGGTCTAGCCAGCTGCTCCCTGCGAGCTTGGGGCACCCCATCCCCACTGTGCTAGATGAGAGTTTTTTCCCTCAGTCTGTCATATATTACTTCCCCTCCTCTCCTTCCCCAACTCCATCTCTTGGTCCTTTTTGCTTTTGCAAAAGATCTATCTCCCTGTTATGTATTAACTTTTATTTTGTTCTTTATTTATATTATGGGTTTCTTATATAAGACAAGCTATACAATATTTTAGCTTATGTGTCTGATTTCATGTAACATTATGGTCTCAAGGTGCATCCATTTTCCTATACATGATGCATTTATCCTTCTTTACGGCACAGTAGTTCTCTTTTGTGTGCAAATATCGCGTCTTCTTTATCCATTCGTCTGTTGGTGGACAAGATCTAGCTATTATGAATTGTGCTGCCTAATACCAGGAGGAGGGTCTTGCTGAAGGATCTGCCTTTAGGGCACGTTAGGAAAAAACAATTTAGAAAGAGGAAAGGTTATTTTTTGACTCATAGTTTCTGAGGTTTCAGTCCATGGTTTACTGGCTCCTTTGCTCTGGGACCAAGGTGGGGCAGCACATCATGGGGACAAGAGTGCGGCAAGGCAGCCTGTTGGCCTGTGATGGCCAAGAAGCAAGAAGAGAAAAAGGAACAGCCTGGGTCCTGTATCTTCTTCAAGGACACCACCCCGTGACCTCGCTCCCTCCCACTAGGCCTCACCTTCTGATATTCCCATAATTCCCAAAAGCACCATCAGCTGGAGACCTGGCCTTTAGCACATGGCCTCTGGGGACATTTAAGATCCAAACCATAGTAGGGAAAATAGGTAGGTCTGTCTTGGATTATATGCATATTAATTTTGATTGACACACATTTGTGAGGTAAAATGTAATGTTCTGAGTCATGTATACATAGGGTAGTGATCCTTTCAGGGTAATTAGCATATCCATCACCTTCAACTTTTGTCATTTCTTTATGGCGCGTACATTCAAATTCCTCTCTTCTAACTATGTCGAGATCAATATAATATATATAATATGTTTTTATATGTTATATGCATACATAATATATATTGTACATATATGTTATATATGTTATAGACATTCCTCATATAATGACTGAGTTCTATTCCTGTGACTAGGTTGTTAAATGAATTAGTTGCTAAATGAATTGTATATAATGTGTACCTTACAATATTCAGAAGAAAGAAATGGTCAAAAGAAACTCCAACTTGATGACTTTGACTTTATTTGCATAACTCTCATGCAGTATTGTAATATGTAACAGAACATAGAATGACAGTACTTTACAGTACATTCAGCAAAAATTACTGTACTGTATAAACAAAGTATACTGTACAAAAAGGACATTGAGGCCTGTCAACAAGATGTACAGAACTGTACAAAAAAAAAAGAATGGGTCATAAATCTGAGTAGTTGTTACACAAGTAAATCCTTAAATGAGGAATATCTGTAATGTATTATATCTGCACATTATATGTTATGTATGATATATACAATTTATAGTATATAATTATATAGTATTTGTAATATATATTCTGTAATATGTGTTATATATCACGTTGTATATATCACATTATCATTCATTATATGGACTCTGCATGCCATACAACACTGGCACGTGTTCCTGACCTCCCCTTTTCCCTCTGCCCCTCTCTCCTGTCCTGTGGGGGCCGCTACTCTGTTCTCAACCTTGATGCCTGTGTGCAGGCAGAACCATCCAGCCATTAAAGCATGCAGTCCTGTCTTCGTGTCCACTTGGACAGACCCGGAGGACTTTATATTATGTGAAATAAGCCAGGCACAGCAAGACCAAATCTGCACGCTCTCACGCAGAAGTGGATTCAAAGGCAGTGGCTCTCATAGATGTCTTGGGTCTTTAAACTTGGTCACCATCGCAGCGGGAGTTTTTGAAGCTTGCTGCCTGATGTCGCCTGACCTGCCTGGTGAAGTGAAGCCCATCTCCATGTTCGTTTAAAACACCATATACTCTTCTGTGATGTTTGCTTGGAGAAGCAAGGGAGCATTTGGGCAGTTTAATTCCAACCACGTCTGTGGCCTTCTGCGCGGATGCCCTTTCCCTGTGGTGGGAAGCGGTGCTGTGGAAGACAATTCATGTCCTTCTGGTAGACCAGGAGCTCAATCACCAAGGCCAGGGGGAGTTTCTCTCCTGGTTAAAAGCAGACCAGGGATTTACCTTCTTCTGATTACAGAAGAAGTTTGTCTGGGAGCTTTTACAGTTATTTGATTTCATTATCTGACCTCTTAACAGGACCTTGTGTTGTGTTTTGTTTGTTTACCAAGCTCACGTATGGCTGAGCCCTGCTTGTCTAGTTACCCTGGATGAGCACTTGGGCCTCGCCTGGTGGGGCCAGAGCCCTGTCCTGCCCTCTCCAATCCTGCATGAGAGAATTGCATGAGTGATGGGAAGGCTGAGCTTCCTCGTCTGTCTTCGACCTAGAATAAGCCAGATCCCTTGAAAACGCATCTTGAGACGGAGACTCGGTGCTTCCTGGAGCCCTGGTGTCCCAACGCAGACTTGGGGTCTGAATGGGACAACAGTGTCACCTCCTGTGAGCAGTGCCTTGAAGGCAGCACCTCTGAGTCTAGCGTCCACAGGCCCACCAGTTTTGGTGATTCTGCACTGGGGGTCTTGGGTGGGGCTCAGGACTCCACTTTAGATCAACTCTGCAGATTCCCCTGGTTTGAGTGCCGGCCCCCCATGAGCCCCACACCATGGACAGGTGCCCTGGGGGTCCCACTGTTAGCCTTGGGCTGCCCTGGCTTTTCATCCATCCTCTCTCTAGCTCTCCAACCTCCTATCCCCCCTGCCCTTGATCGGCTTGCTACCTGCCTTCCTCCCACTGACACACATATGTTGTTGGTAAGTTGTAGCTTCGTAGTATTTTGCTGGCCATCTTCAGACTTCTGATCTGAACAAATATCAAGGGTGGTGGGGATGAGGGGAATGATTTTTTGGCACTCTGTCAGTTCATGAAAACAAAAAACAGAAAAACAACAGTGCAGGACAGTGTAATTCCAGGCAGAATCCGGGGCACTGATTGCCGTGCCATGGAAACAAGAATTCTGGGGAGCATCAGCTTCACAAATATGTAGACAACTTCACCGGCACTCACCACGGAATCGTAAGGAGACCTAAGTGTGGCCTAAGAGTATCTGTAGGAAGAAAAACAGGAGGGTTGAATTCCTCCCCTTCCTCTCTCTGGCCCCAACCTTATTTAATAACAAGAATGTCCATGTCTGGCATGGAAAGAAATAGCTTTCTTTCCGAGAAAGTTCTCTTTGTCGTGGGTTGAGGGAAACAGATCAGCAGCAGAACTGTTAGGAAGTTGGATGTGAAGTCCTTCAACAGTGTCCCCTTGGTTCCACTGAGCGGGAAAAGAAGCCAGCACTCAAGATCTGAAGAGGTGGTCTTTGCCCACGTTCTGACCGTTCCTCAACACCAACCCGGCCACCTGCAATTTGGGTCAATTCTGTCATGAGCCCCCTGGATTTAGTTAGTGGGGACCCCCAAGTTAAAGGGCAAAGTCCCCTACAAAGCCCCTATTTCAGCCACAGAGGTCCCCAGGCCACTCGCATTTCTGACTGACTTGCCTACAAATTTGAGGTTCTCATGTTCCCTTCTGCATGTTGGATGATTTGCTAGAACAACTTATAGAGCCTAAGAAAGGTTTATGCTTTGACTACTGTTTTATTACAAAGGCTGCAACTTGCCAGGAACAGTGGGATGAAGCAGGCTGTGCAAGAAGCTGGCGACTGGAGCTCGGGTTGTGCACACCCTCTCCAGAGTCCCCCTTCTCTCAGAACATTAACATGCTCACCCACCAGTTGGTGTTGCTGTGACAAAAGATCTGAACCTGAGTATTTTGTAAGAAAAAGCAGTTTATTTTAGCTCCTGGTTTTGGAGGTTGAAAAGTCCAAGCCCAGCTGGCCACATCTGACAAGGACCTCATGCTGTGCCCTAACACGGCACATGGCTTCATGTGGTGAGAACAAATCCAAACAGTGAGCATACACAAGAGATCAAACTCGAGGAGACCTTGCTTTATATAACAGCCCACTCTCAGGGCAACTGATCCAGTCCTGAGGGACTTAATCCACACCTAGGAAAGGAGCATGGGTCCCTTCTAAGGGTAGTGCCCTTCTGACTAAGTACCTCCCACTAGGCTCCGCCTCTTAAAGGGCCCATCACTCTCAGTACTGTTACACTTGAGGATCAAGCTTCTAGCACACGAATTGTAGCATATGGGGCTTCACTGCTATGCATGATTGATGAACTCACTGGTCACAAGCCTGAGCTCCATCTCCAGTGTCTACCCCACACACCCAGGTAAGGCTGGACCAGAGTTCCAACCCTCTAAGTCATGTGCCTGGCTTTTCTGGTGCCCAGCCCCATCCCTAAGCTATCAAGAGGCCTCATTAGTATGACAAATACACTCCATCACTCAGGAAATTCCTAGGCTCTGCCAAGATCTGAGGACCAACACCAGATATATTCTTAGTTATTTCACACTGCTCTGTCTGCCTGACTTCAGAAGGAAAATTTGTAGATCTCCTTGCTTTTTCTAGAGCCAACAATTCCAAGATTGAGTTCAGGGAAATTTTGGTCCCCAGCAGAGAGAGGGCATTTTGAAAGAAGCTTAGTTTGGTGGAACACGAGCAGATTGAGGTTGCACAAGGACGTTCCAGATGAGATGGAGAAAGCGATCATATAGTTTACGAAGCAAACCCAGGCCACCCTCAAGCGTGCAAAGGAACTGGGGCCATGGAGTCCTTAGCAGACTGGCCGCCTGTATGCAGCCGGCAGGAGAGGAAAGAGTAGAGCACTTGAGGGAAACTGGGAGGGCCTGTCCTGGAAGCAGCTGTTTCCCTCACCCCCACGTCTACAGGCAGAACGTGGGCCTGTGGCCACCCTTGCTGCAGTGGGAAATGTCATCTAGCCGTGTGCCCACAGCCTCCACCTGATTGTTCCTGGAATAAGCCTTAGGGGCCTATTCGTCACTCTCACTGTGTGGAATAGTCTTCCCTGGTAGCCTCCTGCCTTCCTCCCAAGGATCCTTTCAGCGCCTGCTTAGAAGACACCTTAACAGAGAGCCAAACCTGTGAGACAGCAAGCCTGTTTCTGCACTGGGCCTGCCTATCCGTCTAATTACTGAGTAAGAACCCAGCCACTCAGGGCTTGTATTAGTAAAGGTCCCCAGAAAAAGACAAGAGACTGGAGGGATCGGGGAGGTTTATTATGGAAATTGGCTGATGTGGTTATGGAGGCCAAGAAATTTCATGATCTGCTGCTTGAGAGCTAGAGAACCAGGAAATAGTGGTGTCCAGCAGCCTGCATGGCGGTCAGGTGAGCTAATGGTATAACTCCCACCCCAAGCCCCAAACCCTGAGAACCAGGGAGGGCCACAGTGTAAATCCTGGAATCCAAAGGCTGAAGAACCCAGGAACTGTGACTCTCAGAGCACAGGTGACCTAGCTCAAGAGGAAAGAGAAATTGGCCTTCCTCTTATGTTTTCTTCTGTTTGGACCCTCCATGAATTGGCTGATGCCCATATCCATGAGGATGGATCTTCTTTACCTGGTCCACTGATCCACATGCTAACTTTTTCAGCAACGTACTCACAGACACATCCAGAAATAATGTTTTACCAGATATTGGGGCATCCCTTAACCCAGTCTAGTTGATGCACAGAATTAAACATCACAGGGCTCTTGGGGAATGCAGTAGTCACGGACTCTCACTTTAAGAGAAAAACAATTTAAGGTCATCAGGGAACTCATTCGCTCAACAAAAATGCTGGAGAAACAAACCTGGAATCGAAGCCCAGGTCAGATAGACTCACAGAGACTAAGTTCTTTGGATACCATCATGGGGCTGTTGTCCTGGACCCTGGCTGCCATGGCACCCATTCTAGATTTCACTCCCTCAAGCTACATGCTACAGGATGGAGGCATCTGATTGACTTTGGTACAGGCGCGAGCCCATTCCCCTGCTGCTGGAGGACAAAGATGGAAACCGTCATGGGAAATGGGGCCCTGATTCCCACCCATGTAGAAACTCCCCCAAATGAGGAGTGTTCCTGAGAGAGAGGCAGCCAAAACAGTATGTGCACTGTCCACAGCTAGATATAAAATTCTACATCGATGGTATCATTTATTGCTATCAGTTAATTTTCAAATGTGTATTTTTGTTAATTTTTCCCTCAGTCTGCTTTATGTTCCTTTGTAAGTAGCTTTTGATCTCTGGATAATTTTGATCTCTGGATAATTTTTGAGACTTTCTCTGAGTTTGACATCATTTAAAGATGTTTGCCTTTCATCAGTTCCAGAAAATTCTCAGTGATTGTGTCTCCAAATATTGCTTCACTCCTATTAATGTCCTTAAAATTTTGTATTAAAAATGTTGGTGTTTCTAGTCTTATCTCTTTACAGACAGTCATGTTTTCTGGCCATTTGATGCTATGTTTGAAGGGGTTTCTTCAAATGTATTGTCCAATTCTTTAATTCTCTCTTTAGTTATGTCTAATCTGATGTTTAACTCATCCATTTCACTTTTGTTTTCAATGATTACTGTTTTTAAGTTCTGTTTGGTCTTTTTTCACATCTACCTGTTCCTTTTTCATAACTGCCTTGTTGTTGTCCATGGTGTTCTTGCTTTAGGGTTTCCAGCCCTTCTTTTTTTCTCTTCCATTATTTCAGATATTCTTCCTTCTTAGCCTCGTCCAGAGACTGCTCGTACCTGCCGTCCTTGAGGTCCTGTGTCTCCTCTCTCCTGCCCTCCAGCTCTCCTCTTGAGAAAATTTGTATGGCCGATTCTTTTTTGCTACTTTCAGCAGGAGGTTTTCATCTTGTCTTGTGAGGGTGGCTGAGCACACTCATCTATTGGCTGTTCATACAGCAGTGTGCAAAGCACAGATCAACTTGCTCTTAAAGATGTTCACGCAAATCTGTAGTGTGCCAGGGTCTGACCCCAAAGCGCCTTTGGTGCCTTGCATTGTGAACCCTTCTCTCCACTGTGGCTCTGCATTTGCTTTCCTGGATACTTGAAGGTACATCCTCAGGTAGTTCTCTACAGTGAGCAGGGCAGGTGAGGAGAATAAATACATTTAGAATTTGTCAGCCACCTCAAAGAGTTGGTGTGTCCCTTCCCAGTATGGAATATTGCCCTGAGTTGTTTCTGTTTGTCTCTCTTCCTTACAAAAGCATAAAATCTTCGCGCTCACTCTTGTGATTCAGGGCCAGAAGCCAGGAGTATGAGTGTGAAAAGCCATTTCAGTCAGTCATTGGGTAGGGAGGTGACTCGCTGGCTTCTGTGACTGACAGGGGCAGAGGTGGCATGTACATGGCCTGGGCTCTGGTCTCTCATCTTCCTCCCCTGATTCTCTCTGCCCGCTTTAGAAATAATTCAAACACAACCACAAGATCAGTCAGTCCTTTAGAATCACAGCTCTAAATATTGTCACTCCTGGCTCAAAAACCGTCGAAGACTCACTTTGTGCCTCAGGTAGAAAGTCCAAGTCATTGTGGTTGACCCTACCTAGGTCATTCCTGTCTTCAGTTCATCTCTTCCTTCTGTATCCTCTAATTCATTCCAACAGAGCTCCTGTCTCCCTCTCCCTGCCCCACTGCACTGTCCTTTCTCTGATCCTGGCATTACCTGTAGCCCTGGTCCATTGCATTCCTCTTTAGAGTTGTGGCTGAGTTACTGATATACGTGTCTCATACCACCCCATCTGATTGTCTAAGTTCTTGGGGATAGAAGTCATATCTCATTTATCTCCCTACCTTCCATGGTGCCAGCAGAAGGCCTATCACAGAAGATGTGCTCTGATGGGCTTAGATGAATGTGACACCCCAGGCCTCTTGCTAGGGATTAGGGTAAGCCAGGCTAGTGGTTCCTGAGTAGCGCAGGGCAGGTACATGGTCTTCAATTGATTGGGGGAGGTGGCTTTGGAGTCATTACTTTATTGCGAGTAAAAGGACTCATTCCTGGCAGTGAGGCTGGAACACGAAGAAGGAGATCCTGGTCTCCACAGTGCCTGCCTCTGGCCTGTTGCTGGGCCTCCTGATTGAGTCTCATTCCTTAGTATTTCCTTCAGGGAAATACCATTGTGCCAGGCAGTTTGTTATCCTCCCAATCTGATGGACACCTCAGCACACTCCTCTACTGGTTGTGCATATAGCTGTGTGCAAAGTGCAGATCAACTTGCTCTTAAAGATGTTCACTCAAGTCTGGAGAGTGCCAGGGACTGACCCCAGAATGGACAAAGAACAGTGGGAGGCATTCTTGCAAACAATGGGGAGCCCATGGGAGCTGCTGTGTGTCCAACACAGGTCTTGTTTGCAGCTCTCCTGAGCCTAGTATGGCGCTGGGCATGTGGGAAATGCTCCAGGTCAATTTTTAAATGAAGAAATGAATGAGTTAACGTGTGCATCCTGTGCTCTCCTCTGACAGATTACAACAGCAGTGAATTAAAAACAGCCTGCAGAAAGCATGAGCTTTATGTGAGCTTCCAGGACCTGGGATGGCAGGTGAGTTCTCAGGATGAGGAGGGGCAAAGGGGCTTTCTTAGCAGCTTTTTACTGGATGGTGACAACTGTAGTCAAAGGGCGGAGCTTCAGGGCCGACATGGTTCATCCTGCGGAAGTTCTGAGAGCCCTCATAGTCGCTCAGAAGTGAGACACAGGAAGTCCCACCCACTGACGCCTCTCTGGGGTTCCCACACTCTGTGATCCCTCCTGACCTCATTCTTTCAAAGCCCACGAGGCATATATTTATTTGGGTATTTAAACAAATTTTGTTTTAAAACAGGGTTGGAAAAATAATCTAATGGTTAACTTCTTAATAGCTACAAATTGGCTCACCCAAACGATCCAAAAAAGCACAAAGGTTTTGCCCCATAGCTGAGCCGCTACTATTTCGTAAAAAAGAAATTTCATTAGAGGTGATGAGTGCTTGTTTCTGTGTGGGTGGTGTCGCTTGGACAGAAGCACCAGCAGCGCCTCAAGAGGGTCTTGCAGGTCCAGTTACGGACAATCTCTGGTTTGGCTTTGGATTTTTCAACTTGACGATGGTATAAAGGTAGAAACCGCACTCTGAATTTTGGATGTTAATCTTTCTGGGCGGGAAATAGTGTCCGGTCCTCTTTCATGATGTGGGATCAAGGGGAATTAACACTACATGGTGCTGTGCTGCTAAGCCGGGATGTCCTGTAGGGACATTAAGTGCCTTTCTGAAGTATGATGTTGACTACGGCTTCCTTGGGATGTAACCCCAGCAGAAGTCTAGGAGCATCTGTCCATGAAGACAGCTGCCAAGGCCATGTGGGCTGATCAGGTTCACAGCCCAGCGTTTGCTGCGTCTATGTGGACGCGGACAAATGCCAAAGCCTCCCTGTATCCATCTCCTGAGCTGTCCAACACGTATGTCACTTTGTCACGGGTTCCTGAGCACAGATGGTGTGGGAGTGAGTGTGTTCATCTTTTGTTGCTTCCTTTTGCCTTAAAATCAAGGACTGGATCATTGCACCCAAGGGCTATGCTGCCAATTACTGTGACGGAGAATGCTCCTTCCCGCTCAATGCACACATGAATGCCACCAACCACGCCATCGTGCAGACCCTGGTGAGCCCTCCGATTTTCACTGTGGACGCGGGATGAAGCCCATGCCAGGGCTTCATCATTTCTAATGGTACTTTTTCTTTGTTTCTGGCACAGGTTCACCTTATGAATCCTGAGTATGTCCCCAAACCATGCTGTGCACCAACTAAACTAAATGCCATTTCCGTTCTTTACTTTGATGACAACTCTAATGTCATTTTGAAAAAATACAGGAACATGGTTGTGCGAGCTTGTGGATGCCATTAACTCAAAACCAGCTACTGGGGACATACATTCCACCTTGGAGTCCTGGATTACACCTGCCTTAAAAACAGAAATGTAAAGCAGCACAGTGGAAGTGGGATGAGGAGACTCTGAAAGTGTTTCATGCTGGTGCCTTATAAGCTGCCCAAGATTTCCAAAGGACCTCGCTAATAACTTGCTCACTTCATAAATATGTGAGTAGTTGCTGGTCTGCAGGGAGTGAACTTTGAATGTTTGGAGTGAGATCTGGGAACTGCAGAAGCACAACTTTGAAAGCCCCCTTCTGCCCCCTAAAAAGCCCACCAAAATTAGTCTTAACTTTAGATCAAGCTGTTTGTGGTATTAGTGAAGAAATAGAAATAATCTTGGGGTGTACGTATTCCTGGATAAAGCACCAGCTGCTTCAATAGTATCTATCAAAGTAGACTTTTAGAGATTTCAGATATTGGAGGGGGGCCTCTATTCCCTGGAGGGCTGAGTTCTGATCAGACCAGCAACCTTGACCCTAACATGGCTCCATGAAGGTGCCTTTTGTCTCAGATGTTTATGTGTCGCGCTAGTTTCGTTGGTATGAAAATGTACTTATTTCAGCCAAAACCAACCATTCCATTTCCACACCTCCATCCTCCCCTATTACTTTTGCTACAAAAGCAGAGCAATTGATTTTGAGGCTGTAGAGGGTGCAAAGTATTTGCAACGGCCTTCATTTTAACTATGTCACATCTGAAGGCAATTCGCACCCCTCCTCTGCAGGATTGGCTCTTTGCAGAGCTCATTAACGTCAGGAGCACTGGCTGTAATGGCTCATCTGTTCATTAGCGCGGTTCTTGCCATCTACTACATGGCACCTGCTGCTGCAGGGTGAGGGCCTGTGAGGGAAGTCAGCCTGGGGAGAAAGGGGCATCCTGCCCCAGGAGTGGTTCCTGGAGATGAGCATCCTGTTTATGAACCGAAATCACAATGTTCTCTTGTAGAAAATTAAGATTCAGATTAAATCTTAGAATATTTTTTAAATGTCTTTTTCACAATCATGTACTGGTAAAACCGATTTCATACTAAACTGATTAAATAATACATTTATAATCTATAACTGTTTGTACTTACAGCTTTATTTGTAAATAGAAACTTATTTATTGTCTATTTCCTGTGTGTTTCTGCTGTAACTTTTACGAAAGGACCAGACTTTTTTTAAAAGAGTTTATTTAGAAAGTATAGTGTAAACAAATCGTACCATCTTGATTTGAATGCAAGACTCACGACGCAGAGCTGAAGCCACTCAGGACGCCGGCCTTCCGGGGAAAGTCGGGCTCTTTTACCGCACATCTGTGAAGCACACTGAATTAATAGACGTCCTTTAAGTCAGAGGCTGGCCGAGACGCTGCTCTGTTGCCTCCTGCCACAGACGGCAGCTGTGGCCTGGCTTATGAGCATCCCACCATCGCTGCACTGTGCCCAGTGTCCCCGGCACCCTGCGCACGGAAGGTGGGGAAGGGTGCTGGCCCACAGAAAGAACTTGACGGTCTTAGTCCTACCGCTGCTCATGTCCAAGGGGACAGTAAACATCTTTAATAAGCAGGATGGCACGAGTCAGACCCCAGCATCGATACCCGAGCAGCCCTGCCAACTTCAGTCTTTGGTCTTGGATGAACCCCACAGTTCACATACTAAAAAGGTCGTCCTCGTAGAAGTCAGACAACATACAGCAAGCTGCTAAGAGGACTACTGAGGAACAGAAGCAGAAACCTTCTAGGGGACCTGGAGGGGGACTGTAGGTTCCTGGATACTCTGGCCTAGGAGGCCCTTCTGGTCCCATTGCCATAGGCAGCAAATGCAACCAGAATCTCTCTGGAGCTCCCCGGACAGCCAGGACCAGCTGCGCTTTCTAGGGAAGACATGGGAAGCTTAATGAGCACACACGGACTCAGGCTGTGTGTCCATGCTAGGAACTAATGAACCCACCTTGTGAGCGACAGACAGCAGCTGACTTGACCAGGGCCCACACCCACAGCGGGAGGTTTCATTATGGCCGGCCCCTGGTGCTAAGAGAACCAACCAGAAAATCCAGCAGTGACTGTGAGGGGATCTCCAGAGGTGTGGGTTTTTGTTTTGAAATCTGCTCCAAGCTACAGACCAATCACATTATTAATAGTCGATTGTGACCTTCAGATCTGAGAGAGATCAATCCTGCCACAGGGCCACCTTTCTACAACTCCAGGTCAGTTAAAAAACAAAAAACTAGGCTTTGGATGATGATTTCGCCAGAATCACTTGGGAGCCAAAACTAGTCCAGCAATTTGCTTTCCCTTGACTCTGTTTTAGTCTCAAAGGAAACCATTTAATTTCATCAAGAGGATCAATCACCACTGAAAATGCTCGGCACAGTGACCATGAGTTACATACTGATAAAGAATCGGCAGCGTGTGTTGACTTAAACACGCACACAAAAGAGATACCACAAATTTAGTACATTCAGCTCTGAGTTACCACCATGGGAACTTGGACGACCCTACAACCACACCAGCCGTATGCGCCGAGCGTGGCAGGAAGGGTGACTTCCAGCAGGGTTTCTACAGTTCGTCTTTCGCCTGGCGCAGAACGAAATGGTGTAAAGACTCGAGGTCTCTCCCGCCGCTGTGCTCACTGACTTTTTTACCACCGCGGAAAAACAGTAACGTGGGATAGCCTCGCACCTTTAAAAGCAAACAGGAAAGGCTGGAAATTAGGGCTCTGAATCATACAGGCTGCTGCTTAAAACCAGAGAAACTAAAATAAATAAAACAAACTAAAAAACCAAGAGAAACCAGGTGAACTCCTACAGTTGAGGCTGGGAAATCTCACGGCTAATTTTTAAACTTCCTGATGCACAGGTGCAACTTTACCCAATCTTTAGTGTACACAGGTTTGGACCCAGGGGCCTGGGAGGGCCTACTCTGGTCCACGGCCGTCTCTACAGATGTGCTGCCCTTTCTCGTGTAAGAATTTCAAGGCACAAAAAACAACTGTTTCTATTAATGAGTACGAGGCTTCTGTGTTACATCTCTTCTATCTAATGAGGCTCCAGAGTGTTCAGAGAAAATGATGCAGGTGGGAGAGGCTCCACGGAAAGGCGCTGGCTTAGGGTGCGAGTCCCTGGGTTTGGATCCCCAGGACCACGGCAGCAGACACAGCTTGCCTAGGCCATGAGATTGTGCCAAGAGTTCGGCTGAAGACAAGAATGAAGGAACCGAGCACAGGGCTGGCCAGCTGGTGCTGCTTTTCGCAAGTTTAGGTCCATGTGCCTCTCCTTCTGCCACAGTGCATCAACGGCAGACTTCTGTGGAGCACTGAGCCCCCGTGTTTATGACACAGGCTGCAGGCCACTTAGCACCAGTTATCAGACATGGCAGTGGACCGAGCACTCCTTTCTCAATGCCTGCAGCCTCAGCCGGTCCTAAAGCCTGCACCGAGACAAAACTCAAAAAGACACAGCGAGATGTGGGCAGCGTGCATTATCTCAGCTGGGTCCGCGATACCCAATCCCAGCCCCCTGCGCAAGTCCCCAGCCTGCTGCCATCAGGGCCACCCACCGAATACTTGCTGCACACATCTCGCTCCGCCGTACAGTCGACCTCAGCGATCTTGACCTCTGCCAAACCAGGAAACTCCTTTTTAGAGAGTTCCTCCCAGGTAGGAGCCAGATTCTTACAGTGACCGCACCTGGGGACAGAACAGTGACCGCATGCTAAAGGCACTCACCGCCAAGCTTTACTTCCTCTACGAGACAGCAACCACCTAGGAATTTATAAAACATCAAATTCCCCTACTGGGTGCACACTAATTCTTCTTTCCCCACCCTGAACAAGGAATTTAAAGGCATCTAAAGTATACTTTTGGGTAACCTGATAGGTAACCACACATTTTTTAAAAAATCATTTGACTACCGAGAACATTTTAGGGTCGATTGCTCAGCATCTTAAAATTTCAGAACTTCGAGACTTTGATGCCTCAGCGATTTGGAAGAGGCCACGACAAAGTCTGGTTCAAGCCTACTCTTTACCCCTCCTTGTTTTATTCTCATTTCTTTCTGACCCTCTCCCATTACACGGACTCCTCCAGGTCAATGAGTGGGCATCTTTCTTCACCCGAGAGCTGTGCTCAGTGGCTTTCCATCCCTGCCATTGTGGTTTCTCACGCAGACTGAGGGTCAAACAGGCAGGCAAGCAAAAGCGAGGCGGAAGGACCTTGCTAGTGCTGTTCAGGAGAAAACACGACATGTCCAAATGGTTGTGTCACTTGTGACGCCATTTCACGGCAGAGGATAGTGAGAGTTGAGGGAATCAAAGGACACACAAGTTTATATGAGCTGTGACACAAAACTATGATGTGTTTACAAATTTACTATAATAAAAGTCACACTGCCATTAATCCCCCTTACTTCCAAGCCCATTGTTCTTGCCCTTTGCAAAGCAGTTCTGAAGCCCTCTTTCCTGAGTGTCTTTAGCTGTACTGTTGTAGTTGCCTCAGTGTTCTGAATCAGTTCAAAACGTCTACCTTTCATGGTCATTTTGACCTTGGGGAAGAGCCAGAAGTTGCACAGTACCAGATCCAGTAAGGTGAATGAGGATACACAAGCCCGCCTTTCCTTTGGCTGGCACTTGGCAGCAACATTCACTGTATTTTTGATCACATAAAGACAACTTCCAGAACTGCTTCAGAAAGTGGCAAGAACGATGGGATAAGTGTGTCTGAATTAAGGAGTATTTGGAACAGGGTTAATGGCAATGTACCTTTTATGGTAACAAACTTCTCAAAATTTAAACAACCGCCATATTTTCTGAACACTGCTTGTAGTTCACAACCAGCCTTGGAACGTGTCATCTTCTGGCCACGTCAAGTTGTCTTGGACTCAAGCGTTCATGTTCTGGTCCCCAAGGACCGAGTAGCAGGAAGGGTCCAGTAACGGGGCCACATATTCAGCATCTCTAAAAGAAAGCTGAACTCTACCGGGTTCCTCTATAACATTATTCCAAAGAAACTCGGCTGCTGAGCTACATCATGTTCACTGATGAAAATGATCTATTTAGAAAAGTACCCAGAAGCCATAAAACTTAAGTTTTGTAAGGCCATCCTAATCCACCCGCATTTGTGTTTCCTCCAAAGTGGACTGAGCTTTACATTAACCTCATTCTCTAGAAGCAATTCCAAGTGCCATGGAACAGAACCTGTTTGAACACAGCGCTGTGATGACAGTATTTCCTCCTCTACTGGGTGAATGTGGTATCCACCTGCTGAAATCAAGTCTGCAAGGCGGCTAATGAGCTGGCACATGTGCTGGGACTTATGCAACCACTCACCATGGAGCATAAAACTTGACAAAGGTGATTCCCTCTGCAACGGTGTCATCGAAGTTCTTTTCTGTGAGGGCCAACACAGTGCGCTGCAGGAAGGAGAAAGCCACAACTCAACTGCCAGTCTTCAAGTGAAGCGGAACAGAAACGGGAATCAGCCTTTTCTTTAAAATGCTGTTACATGTGCTCCCGTGCCACACACAGGGCAGGGACGGCCCAGGGTCCTGAGCTTGAGGTGGCAGGACAGTCAGAGCACAGGTGTATGCCGTCCTGTGCAGCAGGCCAAAAACTTGAAGGCCACCCAAACCCTTTCTGCCCGTCGGCCCCGGAGGCTCAGGTGCAGCTTGAGCCTGAACTGCCCATCGCTGGGCTGCAGGAAACCTCCTTGTACACAGCTTTCCCCACTGACCACTCTCCTCTCCCCTCACACGCAACCATGAACATTCCCCTTCTCCATGTCACAGAAAAACCTAGTTACAAAAGCACAGGCAGTGATACGTGTTTTAAGGAGAAAAGGCTGCTTTCCATTCTACATGCAAAGTAAATGTGCACAACACTCCTCCAAGCTCGGGCTGGAGAGTTCTCAGGGAAGGCCGCCACGCGGTCAGCTTTAAAGCAATTCCAGCCTGGCGGTTCTTCGCAGGATTGCATCCATGTGTTTCCAGAGTGTGGCTATTTGCTGCATGGTTCAGGGTGGCAGGGACACTGAGGCCGGGCAGGGCCAGGGTGGAAGAAACACTACCACCCTTGTCTAGAGACGCCACCACGCTCGCTGCAAGGCCCACTTGGGGTGGAAAACTTCTTATAAATAGAAGTGGTTCGGTGGCGGAAGCCTCCAGGGCATATAATTATGCTCAATTTGGGGTGACTTTCACAGCACCACGGCACAACACGCTCCTCAAACAGATGCGGTTGTTTACTACTCCAGCCAAACCTCGGCTTTGTGCTAACACCCAGGCCGTCCCTAACCTAAAAGAGGCCATCCAAGGGGGCAGGTGGCTCTGTCGTTTTTCCAACTGCAAACAACCAGGGGCTGCTGGGCAGGGACAGCTACAGCAAGTCATGTCCTCTCACGTACGTGGCCCAACGTTACCAGGCTGCTGCCCTCACCAGAGGGACCCCCACTGTCCCAGGTGAGAGCATGGCATGTGACATGGGAACTGAAGCAGCACTCTGAGTGCAGTCAGCAGCTGTGTCCGCTGGAGACTGGTTCTCGCATCTGCACACCAAGGATACGTCCCCCGCGGACTGGCGAGGCCCTTATACTGAAGATGGTGTAGTATCTGTACTGAACATACAGATCGCATATCCTTCCGGACACTTTAAATCATCTCTAGTTGACATATAACACCTAATAAAATGTAAATGCAGTATTCCTAGCTGTGGTATTGTTCAGAGAATGAAAAATCTGTACATGTTCAGAACAATTTTTTTAAGCTAGCGTTCACCCATGTGGTTGAACCTGTGGGTAGAAGGGCCAACCGCACTGTGCTCTGGAAGGGGGATGAGAAACAGGCCTTGGGATTTGTCGACACTAGCTCCTCTCATGCACTCATCTGCCCCGCCTCCTGCTCAGCTCCTTCCCTGTGCTCAGTGCCATCCTCCACCAGCTACGCTAGGGTCTGAGCGCCACCTGGGATTCCGCCTTCCCTGCCTGCACCCCGGAAAGGTGTGCACCATGGCCAGACTCTACGCTCTCTCCTCCTCCGTCCCTGCCGTCACACCCTTAGCTTGCGGACGTGCTGTCTTTCAGGGCCCATCCAGCGCCTCATCTCTTCCACATGTGCGGCTGTGGGTCATCTTTCTCCACAAACCTCAGGGAGGGCGCCCAACAGATTCAGGAAGTAGCTCACAACCCTTAGCTGTCTGATCGAGTCACCTCTCCAGCTGTGGCTCCCCACTACGCACCCCTCGGCCTGTGCCCACCCGGTTCCTTCCGGCCCCGCCCTAAACACACAGCTGGCTCACACGGTCACACCTGGGCTCTGTGCCTCCACCTGGCAGCTTGCCGAGTCCTGTGTCCTACATCTCCTGGCTCTCCGACTAGGCTGACCACCCTGCACACACACTTGTCACAGCCTCTGTGACGTGGGCATCTATGTGTAAAATCTCGGCAGCCCAGGACGGTGCCTGAGGAACCCAGAACACACACATCTAAAACCTGACTCGACCTCAGCGAATGAAGACCACCCCTCGCTCGGCAGGTCACGCACAGCCCAAGCAAATCCATCCTCAGGCCCCAGCGCACCAGCCCTGCTGCAGCTCTCTCAGGAGCTTGGCCCTGGGGTCAAAGCAAGTTCTGGAAATGAACAGAAATGGGCCGAGGGGCAGCAGCCGAGACTTCTTAGCAAACACCCTGCATGTGCGGCGTCCCTGGAAGTGACAAGATGGGAAGGGAAGGGGTCGCTAGAGACTTTTTAACATCAACTACTCTCAAGATCTGCTCACTTCTATCTCATTTAAAAGCTTCTATTGAGCATATCAAAGATGAACACAAGGTTTCATGTTGAGAGGTCACTGCCACTCTGTGTCGGAGGACCATCTCTGTCCATATTGACCACAGCAGTGGGCACTTACCTTGTCCCCTGTGGGCTCGGCAGCCAGCACCGGGGCCTCTGAGGGCTCCACGGTCTCGGCGGCTCCCGTCTCAGGACCCTGCAGCTGTGATGCCACGTAGTCTCTCAGCGAATCCAAGTCCCGCTTGCCCTTGTACTGATCTACCTGTCGGAGACAGGGGGAGACTGCCGAGTTGGGTCACATCATAGTGCTCCATCCGCCTCCCTGGACCCCCCACCAGGTCCTTGGCTGCGGCTGAGCACACTGTGTGACGAGCTCCCATTTAGCTGGCAAAGGACAGATCAGAAACCGAGTCTGTGCTCTGGGGAGAGAGTTATGGCTCCTGCCCGTGTAGTCGAGGGTAGAGGCAGGCAGCGCACCATCGCGCTGCCCGGGGACTGGGAAGCTGCACACCGATGGGAGGAGGGGCTGAGCCCGGCCGAGGGCAGGAGTCATCCGCGCTCCCGGCTCTGCAAGGCTCGTTAGTGACCGGAGCAGGGACCCTGTGCCTGGGCAGGCAGGTTAGCCTCATAACCTGAACCACTGGAATGTTCCAAAATAGCAGAACAAGCGGCCTTTTTCTCAACTACACAGATCTTATCAATTAAAGAGAAAGACATTTGTTCAGTGGTCTGTATCCCTCCAAGCCAGTGCCCCAGACCTGTCAACAGTGTTCACCAGAATGCGACACCCGCCACACTCAGCAGCTCGGGCCTCTGTGGCTGCGGGAAGAACTGAAGACGCACCTTCCTTCCATCTCGGAACCACAGCAGGGTGGGATAGCCTCGGACCTGGTTTTCTGAGCAGAGTCCGTAGTGCTGCGTACAATCAACCTGAAAACAAAGCATGATAAAGCTCCAGTTCAGGTTCCTCGTGCCCTTGCTGCTGAAGGGGCTTTCGGATGCCTTGTTCTTAAAAAGAGAAAGCTTTTTAAAACTCCATGTTCCAAGGGCTGGGGCTTTAGCTCAGTGGTTAGAGTGTTTGCCTTGCAAGCACAAGGCCCTGAGTTCGATCCCCGGCACCAAAAAACAAAAACAAAAACAAAAAAAACTCCACACTCCATAGCATCTGGGCCAGCAAGTTGCAGTTTTTGGAGAGACTTCCTCAAAATACACCTGAGCTAAGGAAAGGGTAACAAGATTTATTTTAGAGAGGATTTACTTTAACTCAGTTGAAAATGCCAGTTCTTAGGAAGCAGCACTCTGCCGGAGCAGGGCAGCAGCTGGCATCAGGGAACCTTGCCTGACATCTGAAAGGAGCTGCAGCCAGTCTGCTATGAGCAGGACCCTTTGCTGGGCTCACAGCGCCAGCCTGGAAACTTGCTCATGGGTCATGCTTAGGCCGTCTAAAAATCCTCAAGGACGGGGATGTGGCGAGTGGTGTAGTGACAGAGCACATGCTTAGCGTGCACGAGGTCCTGGATTTGATCTCTAGTGCCACCAAAAAAAAAAATAACCTGAAACACTGCTTGCCCAATATTCTCAAGGAAACATTTTGCTCTCAGTCACATTTCTTTTTTGATTTTCTGTTGGCATTAAAATATGGGTGAGGAGAACTAAGTTGTTTTACACTGTGTCAACAAAATAAGGTAAACATCATCAGCCCTGTGACGGCGATGAAAAGGTTAAACTGAAGCGCAGGATGCCTCATCCAAGGTCGCTGGAAGGGATGCAGTCCGAGGGTCCAGGCTGCCCAGCCCGAGTGCCGGAGATGGGGCTCCGCCTGCCACTCCGGCTGCAGTCTGCTCAGGCCTGGGCCTCCCAGGAGCCTTGGCCAAGACAAAGTGCAAATCATCTCCCACAAAAGCTCCTGAAGTGACTGCACAAGGATACAAGGAATTGGGCAAGACAGGAGAAGATTATAACTACTTCCGGGGGATGTTCAATAAATACAAAATCAAAATCGCAACATATAATTAGAACACATTACTGAAAGTAACAGGCAAAAATGAAAAATCTGTTTAACAACGATTATGATTTACTAAGCATTTGCTCCACACCAAAGTATTTTCATCTTCACAGCCACACATAGTACATCTTGTCTGTTTTGAGAAGGGAGAGACTCAGGCATGGAGAAGTTTCACCCTAAGGGCTGGCCACTTGGGTCTATCTGAACCCCAAAATGATGCTTCTGACCATCTCCCTGTCCTAAGCAGATCACCCTATTAGCTATGACACTTAAACATGTGGTACTACTTCCGTAGGTAGATGAGCCCCATGGCAAAGAAGGAAAAATGAGATTTTTAAAAACGGAAATCCATGCAGGATGTCTGGGGGTGCCAGAGGGAAATGAGAAGTGCCTAGTGGCCCAGGGGTGCTCTGGATAGTTCCAGAAAATCTAGTTCCACAGACATTGTTAGAGGTCACTTCTGGCTCCTTGAGGTCACCTGGAAGGCCCAGGCCACAGTGCAAACGGGCGCACGTGAGGGAGGACCATCTGTGAGCCTGCAAGGGCCCCTGTGAGCGCAGAGACTCCCGGTGGATGGTCTACAAGGCCCTACCCGTATCTCACAGAAGGACTCTGGGCTGCCAATTCAGAATTGGCCGTCTCTTCCAAATAAACAAAGCGGCCAAGGCCATAATTTATCGCTGGGCTGTGGAAAAGCCAGCAAACTCAAAACCGGGCTGCCATCTGTGAAGGTGAAATGAATTATCAAGTGGCACACTAAATGGAATTAATAAATCAAGCTTGCGACTCTGCACATGGAATGAATAATGGGCTTTCCTGCTAATTAATCCAGCCTAACACAGTCTATTTCCAGCTTAATAAGCGCTTTCACTTACCTTGCCAATCTTGACAGTTTCCGAATGTTCGAGGCCCAGAGCCAGCTGCTCCCAGGTTGGGGCCAGAGCTTTGCAATGACCACACCATGGAGCGAAGAACTTGATAAAGTGGTCACCTGTAAGGAGCGCCAAGGCAGAGGAGAAAGGGGAAAGAGGCACTGTAACTTATGTCAGACCTGCCGAGGGGTTTAATTGAAGAATGAGATCTTTGTCCCCTGCCTTAGCAAATCTCAGTTTGGTCCAAACCCATTAAATTGTACAGTGACTTTCTATCACACATAGAAAGTCCAGGAATCCTCAGCAATGCTCGAAACAAAACCAAATTTGCCACTTTGGAGGAGAGTAAGGAACCAACTCATGCATAGAAGAATGGCAGTAAAGGGAGAAAACTGGATATTTATCTTGTCTTTTCTATGAATTGTAACACTAAGCTAAGCAAGTGATAAACCAAGGTGACTTTCTCTTGCTAAAACAAGGGAAGAAGCTACGCCGGCATCAGGAGTCAGCACTTAATACCACAGTGAGTGAGTGGAGGGTGCTGTGACCGACAGCCACGCCTCTCGCCAACAGAGACACCCAGACATTCTGCCACCAGCAGCCATGAAGTCTTCTCGTGCCCCGAAGAAACACTGAGCTGAGACTACGTCTCTAGATTGGACTACTGGTGGACAGGAAAGAGAGAAATCTGGGAAAGCATAAACCTACAGTGGGAATTCAATCAGCAAAGTCCAGACGGTGGGGAACAACTGTGCCCTGAAAACAGAACGCGAGAGAGCAAGAGATGCTGCGGGCAAGGCAGCTCAGAGAGGCCCCGAAAGATGTAGAAACATGCTCTGGACTCTCAACAGTTATGTCCTGCTAAACCTGCTATAGCCGAAAATACATTTCATATCCACACAAACCCAGCAGAAAGTGGAAAAATCCTCAGTTGGGCTGTGGCGAGTCAGGACCATCTGTATATGAAAGCGACCGACTGAACTCCACACTGGGAGGTGCACACTCAAGTGAGGAGCCAGAGACAAGAGGAGGCTTTCGCAGAAGTCAGGAAAGCTCTGCCTCAGGCAGGGAGGGAGTGAGGATGGACTGTGACCTGCACGGGCCACAAGAGGCTGGCAGTGTGACTCAAGCTGGACAGTGGTCCCAGGCTGACACCTTTACGATTCACTAAGCCTGTATCTGTGTTCTGTATCTGTGCTACGTTCTGCCATACAATAACCAAGTACCATCCTCTTGCGTAGGAGAAAAAAGAAAATCACACACTCATGACATTATTTGGACATAGAAGGTTTTTGCCTGACTGTCCCACTCTGGTGTCAGGCTGACTCCAACCTGAGCCAGGCCGTGGGCAGATGTGAAGGGAAAGGTGGGCTGGCTCTTGGCAGGAGGGCTCTGCCGCCACAGTGCTCACTGCAGTGATGCCCTTGAGGGAAATGGGGAAACTCTGATTTTAAACCCAGCGCCCAGTCTGCGAGGCTGAACTCACGTGTGCAGGCAGCAGGTCACTACCAACCTCCCTTGGCCCGCAGGGTGGGGCCGGGATCTCCAGGGAAACCAACGAGGGCAGGAAACCACACTGCCCGGGGGTGGGGGTGGGAGGGTGTGATCCTCATCCCTCTGCAGGATATTGTTGCTGCCAGCACCAGAAGGGACTCGGTGGGGCGGCCTGGCTGTGCTGCCCTGCGGGACACGCCTGTCATGAGGCCAGGTGGATAGTGCACCTTGCGTGGAGCCCAAGTCAGTCCGAACCCGAAGTGAATCTTCCACAGGGAAAGTGTGCCGAGATCCCACTATTGCGCTGTGCACGGTAAATAACCACGGCCAAAGGCATCCTGCTCCATTATGTTAGACAATGCACTGGGGGACAGGCGGGTGTCTGACTCCCAGCAGCATAAATTACAAGGCCACATACAGTTTGGAGCCCTTTCTCACACCGTTTTCTGCCCAGGTTTGGGAGGATTTCTCTCCATGGCAGCGCTGGATAATCAGGGCCAGCAAGGAAGCTGCATTTGTTTTCTGGCCACTCGGGGCTGGGCCAGCTTTTCTGAACACCAAAACACATCCATGTGTGAACAGAGAGCTGAGTGTTACTCACTTTGGAAAATGCAGGCTGAGCATCCTGACATTTAGGAGACTGCTTCCAAAATACAAGATGTGGTACAGAAAGACTTTTTTTGGGGTGCTGGGGATCGAACTCAGGGCCTTGTGCTTACTAGGCAAGCGCTGTACCACTTGAGCGAAATCCCCAGCCCCAGAAAGTTATTTTAAGTGTAAAGAATACTTAAGTTTCTGTTTAAACAGCTAGGAGTATTTGTGTGTGCTCGTGGTCAATAAGCATGATTGTCAGTAACATAATCACTTTCCTATTCAAGCTAGGGTACAAACTGTGCAGATTCATAATGTGTGAGCACCAGCCTTCCATACTTAAGGCCTTAGCTTGGCACTGGGCTTGAGAGTGGTTACAAGGACAGACACAGAGGAGAGCTAACACATGACAGCAGATGCGTCAGACAGCAGTCCTAACAGGTCCCGAGACAGGTGCTGCTGTCTCAGCCCACCAGTGGCAAGAAAGGAAAGCCCAGCAAGCCACAGAGCCAGGCACTGGGCCCATGAAGCAGGTACCAGTACCAACAACCGCGAGGCTCGCCACCTTACCTTGTGCCACGTGCTGCTCAAAGTTGCTGGCAGAGAGCTCATACAGTCCCTGTTTGAGCTCAGGAGCTCTGGGCGGTTCTACTTCTGGCTCTGGTGTCTAATAGGAAGAAACGAAACAATGGTTAGCCTGTGCAGACACAGTGCAGACATCGACGTGGCCTGCTGCGTCTAGAACCTCCAGAAGATGCCCACCGGTACCTGCTGGCCTTGCATCTGGACCATGCCGCCGTGCTGAGTGAGGTCAGGGAAGGGGTCGCCAGTCCAGTGCTTCACCAGCAAGCCCCTTGCCAGCCTAGGAATGAAGCTCTGGAAAGCTAGTGGGAGCTACCTCTGTCCCAAGACCCAACCAAACAAAGCAGAGAATCTAAAGGACAGTCCCGCCCCAAACCCAGTCCTCTGCCATGAAATGTAAGCTGATATTTCAGACATTACAGAATAAGCTTCCGGGGGAGGGGGCGAGTGCTCATGTGGAAGGGTTAGTACGAAAGACACCAAGGAAACAAGATGGACACACCAGAACCCAACCAGGAGCAGGAGGGCCTGGTTACTCTTAATTCACACAAGTGGGAGGAAAACGGTGAGGGGAGGTAAGAAGAAAGACTGATGAAAGGGAAAAGCAGGCGATGAGAGGGGGAAATCCAGACGATGAAGGGGAAATACAGTAAATGAAAGGCAGCAACAGAAAACCACGGGCAGGCTTCACAGGGTGGAACTTTAAGAATGCAAATCATACCACTAAGCTTGGGACAGAATCACAAAGCGGGAAGAATGGCTTTTTAAGAGGCTTCTGCCGGTACAGCAGCCCTCCTTGACCTGCAGCGGGTGTGTCCCAAGGCCCCAAGATGCTCGCTGTCTATGGGGACACTACTAAACATGCATGCCCGACTGTGACAGGGTTGAATTTATAGATTATGCACAGTAAGATGACCGGTAACAATGAAGCAGAACTACTCTAACAACAAACTGTAATAAAGTTATTTAAAGCTCATGAACTATTTCTAGAATTTTCCACATAATATTTTCAGACCTTGGGTAACTAAAACCATGGAAAGCAGAAACCTGGACAAGGGGGACAGCCGTTCCTGAAGGGACACCAACGTGCACACATAGTTCCTATAATGCTATGCGAGTCTCACTTTCTCAGTTTTTGAGGCTAGGTACATCTCTGGCTTCCAACGAACGTAACCAGAAGAAGAGAAGATCATCGAATCCCTGATTTTGCTTCAGATACGTGGTATATATTACTCTGTTCTCACCTGGCGATTCATGTTCCTAGTAAAGAGAACATCCTGCTTAAGTTGTTAAACGTGCTGACCGCCCAAAGCCACAGAATTGTAATCGGAAAGCAGGTGAAGTTCTCCTCTCTGCCTCCAGCTTGTCCAGGCTTCCAAAGCACTAAGTGCCACAAAGAGCCCGACTGGATGAGGGACAGGAGATGAACAGGCAGCGAGTTCAAGGAAGGGGAGAGAAAACGCTGTTTGTTATCCTTCCTGAGATGCGCAGAGGGCTTTCAGTGGCGAAATGTTCCTGCATGGCCCCCGTGGGGCTCGCACGCTCCTGTGTGCCTTGGCACACACCAAGGCGACCCCCAGCTGCACGAAGCACCACGGCGCACGACAGAAGTGAGGACGTCTCACCCTGCTGGTGACAGTGGGGACCGCCCTGCCTCTAAGGAAGCAATCTGGAAATACTCAGCAGGAGCCATGAAAATGGTCTTCTTTTGGCTTTGCAAATACTCTGGGACTATACTCTAAAAAACTTCACTTCAAAGAAAGGGAAGTAATTCTTTACCAAGATAAATGTGTTCCGTACAACACTTATAGTGACCGAATTAAATATCCACGACAGAAGAAACACTATGGCAAATCCATGATATGATATGATCAAAACAGAAACTACAAACTATATAAAACCACTAAGGAAAACATTTATATGATTCCTTAACTTTAAAGAGGTGAACACAAGTATAAAAAGTGGGGTAGGATGCAGAAAACAGATGTTCAAGTCTTTGAGTGCCTTTAATATTACCATAACTCTATGGAGAAATTTCTAAATTTATTCTGCATGAGTGTAAAAATGCACACATGAAGTTATTTAGGCAAAAATACGGATGAAAACTATTTTAAAAGTTTTCCCTTAAAAGCTAAATTCAAGCTAAAAAGAATTTCAGGCTCTGCACAGAAGGTGTCACAATAATATAAATGAATTTCATACTCAGATGTGGGCCTCGCTCTCAAGATACTGCATGGCGTGTCTGCAGATAGTCCAAAATCTAAAAAATCTGAGCACCTCTGCCCCAAGCATTCTGGGTAAGGGTGACTCAGCCTATACAAGATCTGTGCAGGTGAACTTTGCCACTGTAAGGCACGCTGTCCCCGGCACTGCTCCTGGCAGTCATCTGAGATCCCTGCTCCTCAGACTGGAACAGGGGCTGCGGCCCTGGTGACCCCACGCGGCCGACCCTCTCCACACCGAGGAGCCAGGAAACCCCTCAGCACGTCCGTGCCATGTCGTCCCCCACTCGAGACTGCCGCTTCCTCTAAGGGGGACTGGCCCGCGAGATGACATCCTTCCCAGATGAAGTCTTCCTGCCATCCTCAGCCTGGCTGCTGGATAAACCCAATATGAAAGCCAGCCTTTCTGGTGCAAAGATCATTTTAAAAGTTTTCTTTGACACTGTTGACCCTAAAGCTCTTTAAAGTTCTCCTATCCGATAACTGCACCCTCCCAAAAGAGAACATTTTTGCAAAGGAAGCAATGTGAAGTTACATCTGTATGAAAGCTACACCTGCTCGTCCAGCTTTCGTGCCATGACAGAAATGCAAATTTACTCTCAGAGAGGCTTGCGGTTTTCCCTGCTACCTCCAGTGAGCTAAGTCTCTGGTCAACGCCTGTTCCGCACCACGCACCAGCACTCTTCACGACACGGTTACAGTTTAAACAGGAGGTACAGTGCTGAGGAGTTTCTGATCAGCTCTGCCATCTACAGAGTGCAGGACAGAGCTGAGGGGCTGCACACACCCTGCAGGAGACGCCACAACACGGCAGAGCTCTAAAACGGCAGCTGGGACTGCGGGCCACACACGCCTTCAGACCGGCGGATGCCTAGCCAGTAAAATAAAGCACCTTAATCGCTGACACTGAACTCACACCCAGAGACACCTACGCTCTCGTCTCACCAAGGGCGGGCAGCCGGGAATGCAGGCCACCGTCTAGCCCCATCGACACAGCAGCACAAGCCACCAGAGCCTGACCTGCCTCAGTGGGCCGAGCTCTCCACATCCGTAAGAAAGCACACATATGGGGTCAATGATTATTACGACCATTACAGTTTACAAAATGAAGACTTCCAACATCAGCTAGGCAGACGGAGGATCCTACATTTTTCCTAGTAACATTCTGACAGCGTTCACTGTTTCCCGATATTCCCCTTCACGCAGGGAGGCGCAGACACAGTAAGAGCACTTATAATAGGTTATTACGTTACACTGTCAGCAAAGCCAGTTAGGGCCTTGGGGGATGAGGACTAAGAAGCAAAGGACGGACTCATGCTGTGGGTAAAGCCGGTGAGAGCAAGGCACAGTGGAGGTGTGGGGGTGAAGGTCCTGGGGGAACGGGGCAGAAGGGCCGAGCTGGCCCAGACAGGACACTCTGGCATGCCTGGCCACGAGTCAACTCTGATGCTAAGGAATCGTTACTCATTGTCTTCATGGGAGAGTGGCAGAACAGCTATGTTGAAGAGCAAGAAGTGTTTATCTAGAGACCGTACACAGAAATATGAAAAATGACACCCTGAGGATGGACACAGCTGAAGAGGGTGGGGAGGCAGGGGATGAGGTGGGCACCGGGAATCACCATTAAGGCGGGGAGTTCACCAGTGCTCCCCTCTGCTTCTCTACACAGTTGGACATTTACTACAGCATCAATGAATTCTAAAAAATAGTTGCTTCAAAATAATTGTCTAGATTTATGCACCTCACCTGGCTACACCCCCCCAAATGTAGGGAAGAGGGAAGGAGGAAAGGGCACTCACGGCAGGCTCCTCGTTCAGCGTCTGCAGCATCCAGTTTTCCAGCGTCTGAAAGTCCCGAGGACCCTGGTACTTCACTGCTTCTTGGCCAGGCTTAAAAAACTTCAGGCTGCAAGGACAAAGGATTAGGCACAACACAAGTTTAAGTCTTTCCAAACCACTCTGAGAGGAGAGCACCATCTCCCAAGGGAGGAAATTCACTCAGGGAGCCAAGCAGAAAAGGAGCTGGCCAGGCGCTCTCCAACAATGCTTGAAGGGAAACAAAAATAGTGCTCTAGGAGGGAGTAGATGCACATAACGCTAAGCATCTAGAGTTTCTGAGGACGTTCAAGGGAAAATAAAACTCCGGTGAAAACGTGCAGCCACACTGCAGCATTCCCTGCCCGGGCAGAATCTCAGGCTTCTCTTGTGAGGCATTCGGTGTCCTTCCCAGGCTAGGGATTTGCTACCTACTGTTCTTGTTGTTGGGGATCTAAATTAGGACTGTAGTAGACACAACATGGTTTTGCAGTACATTATTCCCAGATTGCCTTGGCAGGTATTTATTAGATGCTTACAAAGCATGATGTGTTAGTCAACTTTCTGTTGCTGGGACAAAATATCTGACATTTGCAACTGAAAGGAGGTGAGGTTTGCTTTGGCTCATCATTCCAGAGGCACAAGTCCTCAGATAACTGGGTCCAAGGCAGAAAGGGTGTGGTGGAAGGGCCTGGGAGAGAAATGCTGCTCAACTCATGGCAACCAGGAAGCAGGGCGCAGGAAGAGCTGGAGAGGAAGGAAGCAGGGACCAGATATAATCCCCACGGTTAACTCCTATGACCCACCCACAAACCTAGAAGTGTGCTTCATTAATCTCCTAGACATCTCTCAAACCAATCAGGTTGACAGCAAGATTAGCCATCACACAAAAATATCCAGATGTTTTGAGAACTTTCCAACAGTAAGGACACTCTCGACACTGGATGCTGCAGTCTATTCACTCATTTCCCTACCGAGAAGGGATCTTTTTTTTTTTTTTCTACATATGTTGGCCTCTGAAGAGAAAGTGTGGGAGCAGTTCTTTTTGTGGTAAGCAAGGCATCACTAGAAACTGACAATGACTTCAGCACTTGCTGCTGACCACTCTGGTGGTGATGGAAGACATGTTTTAAGGTGAGGGAAACATGTGGCTACTATCAGAGGAAAAAAGAAATAGGGACTAGGGTTTGCTGGCAACGTGTGCTCAAGTAAGACGCCCTGCACTTCCACAACACATCTGTGAGGTCTGTGAGTCCGTGCTTAATATACAGAATCCACTAACTCCCCTTAAATGAAGGTCTTACAGTCTCACAGCTACACAAAAACACCAGTCCACTGGCTAGATCAGGCACTGAAAGTGCAGTGGCCACACTGGCCTTACTGAGAACCTGGTATCATGTGACAGGGCTTAGGTGGAGGTCCCTAAAGTGCCACCGACAAGGAGTACAGGCTCAGCTTCTTCTGTAGCTCATAAAGATGCTCCTTAATTTATGAAGTTATACTCTGATAAACCCACTGTAAGTTGAAAATACATTTAATACACCTACCGAAACAATATAGCTTAGTTTAGCCTACCTTAAACAGGCTCAGAACACCTGCCTTAGCCCACAGTTGGGCAAAATCATACAAAGCGCCTATTTTATAATAAATTATGTTTTGAATATCTATATGAAAGTGATAGTGCTTGCTTCAGCAGCACATACACTAAAATTGGAAAGCGATAAACAGATCCATTGTGTGAGGATGCTTCTGCCCCATGATAAAGTCAAAAAATCCTAAGCTGAACTACCATTAAGTTAGTTCATGACTATCTGCACTTATTAATAACAAAAAGCTAAAAATTAATGAGATTTGGCCCATGTATTGTGCCTCCAATGAAGAACATATGAAATTCAACATAATAAGCAAGCCCAAGTATAGTACTGTACACTGTAACGATTAATGATCACCCCCTCAACCCCTCACACCCAACCCCAGGGCCGCGGGCAGCTCAGGCCAGGAACACTATGACCATAGAGACTGGAAGCTGCTCACTGTGCTTCTCCACCTCCCTCCTCTCTTCCAAGCACCTTCCCAGCAAGGTGCTTCCGTGTGAGGAACAGGTGGACCCCCAAAATATCAGGACCAGGTGTTGTCAGACTCAGTTCTTATTTCTTTGATAAAGTTAAAATACAGTGAGAACTTGGCCTGTGATTTTTCTAACTTGGCACACACTGAGCAAAACAAAAATAAACAATGGAAAAGAAATCTCTTTGTGTTTTTGGACTAAAAATCTAACCTATTTAAGCCTTCACGTCTTCCTTAATAAGCTCAGAGAGCCCAGAGCGAGAGTTGGAGCTTCTCTACAGATCTTCCAGGTAGTCTGGAGTGTCTGATTTCAATTCTGTCAGCAGAGGTAAAGGGGGTGATGGAGACCGGGCACAGGGTACAAGGCCAAAGTGCAGGCCCCAGTTTTTCTACTACCAAACCTCCACATGCGTATTTGTGTCTCCTAGTGATTTGTTTCTCTCTCAAGGAGGCCTCAGGGGAGAAAAATCCCTAGTTAGTTATCACTCTGGAAAACAGTGAGAGCAGTATTTTACTACAGACATTTCTCATTTAATGACTGAATTCTGTTCCTGCAACTAGGTCATTAAATGAGTTGGTCGATAAATGAAGAATTGTATATAGTATGTACATTACAATATTCCCAATGAAGAAGTGGTCAAAGGAAACTCCAACTTGATGACTTCACTTTTATTTGCGGGACTTTGATGTATAACAAAAAACTACAGTACTGTACAGTACAATCAGCAAAAATTACACTACTTTACTGTAGAAGAAGCCACCTGCGTCATCAGTCCAAATGCAGGTTATAAATACAAATGGCAGGTGTTAAGTCTGAATGGTCATTAAACAGGTAGGTTGTTAAACAAGGAATCTGTGCTATATACAGTAACAGGGTGGAATTGTCTCTCTCAAAACAGATCAACTGAAATTCTAACTCTCAGCCTCAAAATGTGACTAGTTAGAAACAAGGTCTTTATAAGAAGAGGAAAGAAATTTGGACAGAGAAAGAGACACACACACACGTGCGCGCGCACGTGCATAGGAGAAGCCATGTGAGCACAGAGGGCTGGGCAAAATGCATGCGTGCAGCAAGGAAGCCAAGATAGCCAGCAACCCATCAGAAGCCAGGCAGAGGCAAGGATTCCCTGTGTATTTCAGAGCTGCTGTGGCCCTGCTGACTCCTTCATTTTGGAATTCCAGGCTCTGAGACCACAAGACAATACATTTCTTCTGTTTTCAGCCACCCACCTGCGGGTGCTTTGTTAAGGCAGCTGAAGGAGACTAATGCAGATACCCATTTCCGTCCAGCCTCTATTCAGGGCTTCCCGGTGATCCTTTCCTGGCTCAACAGGAAGCCCTTCAAACAGTTTCCTGAGCATAGCTGGCTATTTCTAGGGGGATGGGAGCCCAAACACCTCCCCCTCCAGTCTTTTGGTCCAGCCTGATGTGCCAGCGAGACTGATGTAAGGTTCACACGCTGACATATTCCAAGCTCAGGCTTTTCTATTCACTATTGCATCAGGCCTTGCAACGACTCCATGAGGTGGGACTGCTTCGGAGGACCATCTGCAAGTGCCTTAGTGTGACTGCACGTATGCAACGCTGCCTCCTGCACTCCGCATAAGAATAAAGAATTCTCAATGTCTGTTCTTGGCACTTCTGCAGGCCTGCGAGGGTCACGGGGGTTCCCTTCCAGACCATTTTTGCTTCAGTGTGAGCTCATTTTCATTCTTAACAACACAAAATTAGTGCCTGGTTTACTTGGGTGGGACCAAATCTGCTAAATAAAAATGAAGACCCACAGTCCAGCATGGGTCTTTGAAGTGTGGCGGCAGAGATGGAGAAACTGATGCCGCAGCCCACAGCATCTCCAACCGAGGCTATGTCGAATCCTTTCAACTTCCCTCTCTGAACCATGACATGTGTCCTCGGCCCTGCGATGGCTCCAGTTTCACCCTCCCTGTGCCATGGTTTAGGGGCCGCACACAGTCCGCAGTGGCGGGTCACTCAGGGCGGCACAGCGGAGCCGAGCCCTGGGGCCTGGGCGGCATCCCAGAACCGCTCACAGAACTTCAACTCCTCCTCTCAGCCGCGGTTTGAAGCCTTCAGCCAGGTACCTCCCAGAACCAGCTCGGGAAGAGGAAGGCTTATTCTGTCTGTTTGGGGGCTCTGGTCCCTGGGTGGCCCGGACCCACTGCCTTCTGGCCTGTGTGAAGCCGCACATCATGGTGGGGAGCGAGCAGCCAGGAAGCAAAGAGAGACAAGAAGAGGGATCCCCACACCCCCTTCAAGGTCACCCAAATCAGACAGCTCTACTTCCTCCCCAGGTGTCACCTCCCAACAGGGCCACACACTGGGAAGCAAGGCTGTAACGTGGGGGCTTTGGGAGACTCTCATTCAAAGCACGGTAGTGCTACAGTCTGTGAGCTCTAACACAGCTCTGGGTGACAGTCATAGGCATGTCATAAAGCCACACACTCCTGACCGTCAGGGAGTGAGCAGCACCGCCTGTCAGAACCGTGCACTCTGGCTATCCTTCTCTCTGGCAGAAGCAGCCCTGTGCTGACTGCATAGGATGTAATCCACGAAAAACACTGAAGAATAATAGTCACCAAAAGATCAAGCCAAAGCCAAGGGCAAAGTATGTGTGCAGAGCGTGTGAAATGTACTGGGCAACATCACACATGCAGGATCTCGGGGACCCTCACTACTACCCCCAACACATTCTCCATCAACAGGAAAAACCAACACTGACGAATTGAAGGCTTTTTCCAAACAAGGTACAAAATGCATCTACGACAGACAAGGTTAAATATAAATGCTCCCTAACATCAGGGATGGCCTGCTCCCAGCCTGCACCTCCCACCCCTCCGACCTGCACAGGAAGTTACCGCAGTGCAGCGTGGACTTTCTCCGGCTGCAGGTGGCCAGCACACGAATGTGGGGACCCTTCCCTCCCGCTTACGTGGGGTAGCCTCGCACGCCCTGGGCGGAGCACACGTCCGAGTCAGCCGTGCAGTCCACTTTAGCCACGTAGACCTTGGCATCTTCCATGCTGTTGTACTTGTCTCCCAGGTCATTCCATGTCGGCTGCAGCCGCTGGCAGTGTCCACACCTGTAAACAAGGCGAGAGGACAGGAAATTGAGTGTCATCGGGTCAGGGGCGTCAAGCCCTTCTCGTCAGGTGCCGGGCTCTCTGTCTTTACCTGCAGGGATGCACAGCACACTCCCTGCTTAAAGCCCTCCAGAAAGGCCCAACATGTTTCTCAGCATTAAATTAAAACCCAGCACAACATTATTCTGTATCTTGCTTTTTGAGCTCTTCTTCCCTGTAGTCCACCTCAGGGCTCTACTGCAGCATCTGCAGTTTTCCAGAAGGGCCACAGCACGGCTCAGACCCGGGCTCTGAACACTCTCTCCGGCATTTTCTCCCTAGACACCACCTGGCTACCTCCTGTCCGCCCTGAGTTTTACTTTGGGTGTCACTTCTTCCAAGAGGACGCCCATCTCTTTTTCGCCTACGAATCTCCCCCTCTCTCTCCAGCAGCATTTGGTGCTGCTTGCTGTAACTGCTCTTTTACTAGGCAGGTCTCCTCTACAAAGTAAACCACATATGCACAAATGCAAGGCAGCCTCAAAATTAAATCAACTCTGCATTTTCTCCAATGAGAAGCTAAAAAAGGAGTTTGAAAAAAAGGAGTTTGTGGCCACTGAAACTTCTTGGGTTGGTATAACCAAGCATTTCCATATACTATTGTATGAAGTTAGTTATATGCAAATGTTTTTAAATCACCCATCATTTAAATGAACCTGTGAAGCTGGGGATATGGCTTCTGCTCGCTCTTCCCACGCCAGGACAGCACCGGCAGCATTCCCCATCATGAGAGCTGCCGCTGCCGGCGTCACAGGGCTGGCTGATCAGCATCTTGCATTCTGAGCTGTCTGTGATGTCACATTTGAATTCAGAATCAGACAACACTTGAAACTTTATCCCAAGCTTCAAGTACAATCACACAGCATCACAGCACAGGGGTTTGTCTGGGGTTTTCCCACGTGTCTGGTAAGTAGTATGCAAGTCTACAGGGTAACCCCTTGCTGGGCTGCTTTATAAAGTCAGGCTTGAAGAAAACAAAACAAAAACAACCAAATAAAACCAGCTGCCTGCTTATGAGAATACTCAGCACTGATAATTTTGAGTTCTTCAAAATAATTTCTCAGTAAAATCTGTGAACCCTCTTTGCGTCTTTTCTGAGAAAATAAGCAGGTAAAGGTAGCACTGAAGAAGTTTGCTTCCAGCAAAGTGTCTTCTCTGACCAGCACTTTCCTGGCCAGCTAAGAGAATCCCTGCTGTATAAGAAAGAGCCTCGCGTACAGTATCAATCCTCCCTTCCTGGGCGGTCACTGTAGAGGAAACCCGTGTCACCTTTAAGTGTACATGGCACAAGTGCCAAGAAGACAATCATCATCTTTTTGCTACTGCATTCCCAGCACCCAGGACATACTCTGTGTGCTAAATGCTTGGCAAATTTCTTCACTGAATGAATTTTTTTTTAAATTGGAATTGCATTTGTGGATTTAACTTTCTGTGAATTCAGAGTGCACTGGGAAGATGGGGAGGGGAGGAGGAGAAGCTACAAGGGAGAAGAGCCAAGTGCCACACAGCCCTGGAGGGTGTCTGCAGTGGGAGATGGATTTTTTGTTCCTTGCTTCTGCTCTTCCTTGTGGTGTGAACATCTTACCATATCCAGCGTGACCTTACTGTCCAGAGAATATATCTGACACCCAGTGCAATCAGTGCTCAGCCAAAGCAGCCTTGATAGCTCTAACGCTGGAGGGAAACCTGGCTGGGAGGGCTAAGTGGCTGTGGCGTAGTGTCCTCCTGGGCACCGTCCCAAAGGGCTTCCTTCCCTGGGCAGTTCTGACGCCAGATTGCTCAGGCACGCTCATACCAGAATTTTACAACTCATCTGCATTCTTTTAAGTTTTCTTGTGAAAACACAAGACCTGATTAAGAGCGAGGATAAAGAATACAGTCACTTGGGCGCTAAATCAAGTGTCCATCATAGGCCCTCACCAAGCTGGGGTACCTCCCCACCCGGCCCGCCCCACACCAGTAGCAGTGATGGAGCCACAGGTGCCCTCTTGTTGGAACTCCTGGTTTGGGGCGCTTGCAGCTACAGCACACACCCCTGGAACAGACAGCGGCATTTTGGTAGCCCCATCCTAACAGAACAAGTAATAGAGCAAAACCACTGGGTCCTAATCCTGACCTCACTGCCACCAGCGTCCCCATGAACCCCAAATGCCATAGAGACGCTGTGACCCAATGTTGGTACAAAATCTACTTGGCAGGACAACCATACAGCTGCCAAGTTCAGAGCAAAAATACACAGATTTATGTTACATTATGTCCTTGCCCCCAAAGCACTCCTGGGCTTCCAACATTCTACAGACTCTGAACTGGAAGAAGTGGGGGAGGGGTGGCCTGATGTACTCTGTCTGAGCTCCAAACTGCACTTAAAGTCTAACTTTCAAAGGCTATCACAGGAATCCACATACTTCTATTTACATATCTGTAGCAGATGAGTAAGAAGCCCATAAGTACTTAAATACTTTTACTGGGTGTGTTAGGTTTTCTCTCATTGCTGGGACAAAATACTAGACACCCAAAGTTAGGGGAAGAAAGGTTTATTTGGCTCACAGTTTGTAGAGGTTTCAGCCCACAATCAGCTGGGTCCGAGGCAGGGTGGCTTGGCAGACAGAAGGCAGCAAGATAAGCACCCGGAGCAAAAAGGGGATAGGCAAGCCTCTTTCTTTCCCTTATATTTTATCCAGGCTACCTGGCCCTAGAGTGAGTAGCTAATCCTAGTATCACATCCTTGATCCCAGCAGAACTGTGCCAAACCAATCAGTGGACTAATTTAGTTATTACACACTGTAGATCCAGCCCCACCTATGACCACATGAGGCTTTGGGGGGACATCTAGACACAAACCATAACACTGGGAACATCCCTCTAAGGTCCATAAAGCCACACTGAACAAAAAGAACACTTACTTCATACCTATTACCCACACTGGTCACTCCGCTCCAGGACTAACCAGCTGATACTGCAGCTAACTCAAGATTAACACTACAGGGGATTTGCTACATCCATGTGTTCATTTTTCTTTTAAAAAGAGGGCGGGAAACCCCATAGATTTATTCCACGAAATTGGCCCCAATTAAGTACAGCAGGGTAGTATTTAATTGGCTTGGTTAACTATATTAACAATAGCTGATAGTTTTAGGCTACAAGTATTTCCTTTACCATTGGTAGTTCTAAAAAGCCAGTGGGTTCCCGGGAACTTGAAGCACAACAATGTATTCCACACATACATTGTTAATAAATCACGGTTATGAGTCAGGCTGGCTCCCAAAAGTTGACTTAACCCTAAATGAGCTGCAATACAGTAATAGCCCAACTATGGGGTTAAGAAAAAAGTTTCTCCCACTTTAAAAGGCACGGTTCCGAATAATTCATTTTTTCTCTACCCTTCCTGTACCCCTTTCTCTGGCAGACCCCTCCTGAGCTCTGGGGGGCGAATACTAAATCCTGCAATAAACAGAGCCAGCACTTCTCAACATCCCAAACTGCCTTGTGCCCTGGCCCATGAACACTTCCCTTCCTCGGGCATTTAGGCCCTGGCAGGACAGCACTGCCTGCGCTCGGAACCTGGTAAATCCCAGGGTGATGGTCTCTCGGGCTAGCGGCGAGGCCCATAGCAAAGCCCCAACCAGAGAATCACAGGTCTGATTTTTCAATCAGGGACTTTCCGATCTCACACTTTCCAAAAGGCCTGGCCCCAAGACAGCGGGGG